>CAUYQV010129746.1:0-66562 GCA_963574575.1 Galagoides demidoff
AAATAAAATAAAATTAGGTGCACATTATAATTAAAAATGGTTAAAATGAGTCACCAAGGCAACAGCTTAAAGGGGTTTTATATTTTTTATTTCAATAAATTTCAATAATTTAAGTCAATTATTGATCGATATATATATATATATATATATATAGAATGTTATGAACTGAACCAAAGAATATCAATGAATTTTTCATGAAATGATAATTTAAATATGCAAAAATAATACTATATGTTAAGAGAAATAAAGTTAGAGCGGGCTGCTGAAAGTTAACTTTAACATTTTAGTTATTAATAAGCCATTCTCTATGTATAAAATAGGTTTTCAAGACAATTATTTCTCCCGAGACCCTGGGACTCTCTGTGACTAACTGGCACTACAGCACATTATGGCACAAGTGTCTTCCTATTATATAGCGTAGAAAGCAAGCATGATGGAAAATTGTGAAAACCACGAAAAGATATAGAGAAAATACTGTGTGCTCTAGAGAAGACATATTTTGATCTAATGACAAGGAAAATATGGAATTAAGGACAATAAGAACATAACTGAACTTAGGATATGCAAAAAGCAATGATTGGATATAAAGAAATTGCCTTATAAAATCCATTACAAATTAATCTGCATCCCCTTAAGAAATAAAGACATTTTTCAAAGATTCACTCTTAGTATTGATAATTAATTGCACATATTGTCTACAGGAACCAATTAAAACAAATAGGGTGAATTTTAAGTTAGGATACCTGGTGTACACACACACATGTGGGTATTTGGGACAGAAGATCAAACTCAGTATTCAAAACCAAAAAGATGCCCTAAGCCTCTTCCTGTCTTATTTCCAAATATCTACTTCGTTCTTTCAGTTTACATTCCATGTTATTCTCATTTTCCGTCTCTTCTTATTGTGGATAGAAGAGGGAACTCCACTCTTTAAAGTTTGTATTTTCAGTTCACACCAGTTCTAAAGTCTGAGGAGAAAGCATCTCACTGGCAACGTTCAGGTCAAATGTAATTTACTATGGCTATCCAAACATACCCAGCGTGCAGGGGCTCACAGCATCCCTTGGCCATTAGGGAGTTGCTTTCTGAAGGAAGGCAAAACTTTTCCAGCAAGGTCCATGCACTAACTGTAATACATACCTGCTTTAGTGAGCTACGTCTATGGAACAGAAGCAGAGAGAGGGCGTGTAATCCTTTCAAGGTCTGGGACTCTAACATTTCACAGGCCTTACACCTTTTCAGTAGCATTATAAGGGGCATGTGTTTTGTAGGATATTGAACAATAATAACAAAGCACCTTAAAAATTTACTCTGCTTTTGGCTCAGCGCCTGTGGCTCAAGTGGCTAAGGCTCCAGCCACATACACCTAAGGTAGCGGGTTCAAATCCAGCCCGGGCCCACCAAACAACAATGATGGTTGCAACCAAAAGAAAAAAAAAATAGCCAGGCATTGTGGCGGGCGCCTGTGGTCCCAGCTACTTGGGAGGCTGAAGCAGGAGACTCACTTGAGCCCAGGAGTTGGAGGTTGCTATGAGCTGTGATGCCATAGCACTCTACCCAGGGGGACAGCTTGAGGCTCTGTCTCAAAAAAAAAAAAATTACTCTGCTTTTTATCATCACCATTTGTAAGAAATTCTTACAATGTCAGTGATAGATAAATACTCCCACCAGCCTGGATGAACAACTCTCAACCCTTACCTACCTTGGTATGTCATTGTCACTTGTAGTGACCCTCCCCGAATTGGGACAGAATGTCATTATGCTGGAACAGGAAGGCAGAGACAGTGTCTATTAAAACTTTTTCTATTTTACTTGGAGGCAAATAATACTTCAATTGTGGCAAAATTGTGCCTGTGTTTTTAGTAAATTAAAAATGGATTAAGAAACTTTATAATAAGGGTGATGTGGTGGTTCACACCTGTAATCCCAGCATCATGGGAGGCCGAGGCCAGTGGATTGCCTCTGCTCAGTAGTTCAAGACCAGCCTGAGTAAGAGCAAGACCCCATCTTTAAAAAGAGCCAGGCATTGTGACAGGTGCCTGTAGTTCCAGCTACTCGAGAGGCTGAGGCAAGGGAATCACTTGAGCCCAAGAGTTTGAGGTTGCTGTGAGCTGTGATGCTACGGTACTCTATGGAGGGCAATAAAGTATAACTCTGTCTCAAAAAATCAAAACAAAACAACAAAAAAACCCTCATAATAGATGTTTTTCCTCTCGTGATTCTCAATATTATGAAGATTTAATGAGTAATAACTGAAGGAGTTAATGCACATTGAGAGAGTGTCTAACAAACTCACAGTGTCATTTGGCTAATGGTTAATCATAGTCACTGTTTGGTAATTTAAATATAAAACTATTATTATCGCCTATGTAAAGAATAGTACTTCAAAAGCAAACTCTTAAACAGGTCAGAACCCTAATGTGAATCCATTTATTTTACTTAGCAGGGGGTTGAACAGGGAAATGTAACATTAAAAAGCTTTCTGAAGTGAGATGCAAATTGTAACCATTTTATGCAATTGAAGCCCAAGACCCATTGTTATCACATGGAATATATACAGATTTTGGAAACCTAAGTATAATAGTTGGAATTCACATAATAAAAATAAAGGTTAATTAGAGGTTTTGTATCTTAAAAGAAATTAGTCTATTTTTAAAATGAATGCTTTCAAAACAAGTAATAGTAATAAATGGAATTCAAATTTAATGTACTATTTAAGGTTTCTAAACTCAGTTAGTAGAAAGTTTTGTAGATCTTTAATGAAAATGTACAAAACTTTCTACTTTTAATATCTAATGCCCATGGGAACTTACACTGAATATGTTTTATTACATAACAGTAGTTTCTGGATCTAATTCTGAATATTTTCAGGGGAAAAATTAGACTGTGAAATTCCAATAAAAAATAATGTATTCTTGACTAAGAAAGCCATTCTAAGATATCCTTCAGCAGAACTGTATGACAACCCTCAAATTCCTGAAGCTTAGTGTCTATGGATAAAAGGCATTCCTCACATATGCAGGTACCATAAGCAAGGCCTTACTCTGTAATAGAAATATTCTCTTCTTTTGCCAATAGCTCTTAAAGCTATTGTTGTCCATAGTAAAATATAAAGTCCCCTCAAGACTTGGTGCTTAGTAAATATGGTAATCACAGGCAGTGTGCTGGAAACTGCTGCATGAAATAATTTCAGAAGCTGTTGAGACTCTAAAATCTTATTTAGGAAATTTATTGACTAATAGGACTCTACCATGAATTGGAATTGGTTGTAGTTTCAGGTTTCTTTCACCAGGTGGCAGAGCAAAAGAAAACTAAAACACCAGGGTATTTTCTTTTAAAACTTGCGGATTTTTTTGTTACAATAACAGCCTGTTTTCAGGGAAATTGAGTATGTATCAAAGCACTGGAAAAGAAATAAAATTACTGGCAACCAGAAATCACCCAATTTTAAAGAGATCTAATGAATGCACAATTTACCCATAAAAGGTTATTGTCAAATGGTTAATGTCCTTCACATGTATTTCAAATAGACTATATACTTCACTGAACAGAGTCCTGCCTAAAGAACCTGCCAATCCTGTTTACAAAAGGAAAAGGGGAGTGTGAGGGTGAGTGTGGTGGGAGGGGGAGGCTTTGCTTTAAAAACACATTCACCTGTATATTTTAACTGAGGAGTTTCAACTCAAGTAAACTGATTGATTAACTAATAGTCCATTAGCAGCATCTTTGCAACATTCACCAGAAATGTATTATTGTACTGGATGCTCAAACTAGGTGTGAGGCAGAGATGGAAAGGAATTGAAAAACATGTTTAATTATCTTTAAATCTTTTGTTCATAAATTGAGATTTCAAAATATCCCAGAAAGATATTGACATACATGGATTAAACATTGTGTAAAATTCTGTACTCTGAGTATATATTACAGTAGTTATCATTGCATTAGTAAGGGAATAGATGCAAGTAACTGTTTCCGAGTCCACAGAGATTGTGAGTGATACATGCATATTTGACATGAAGTCCGACTATTTGAAACACACGATAAGATAAAATCTTAAGATAAAATCAAAATCCTCCCCAGTGCTCTGCAAGACTCTTCACAGTTTAGCCTCTCCCCTGTGGCAGTTCCTTATTCTCCCAAGTTCCCTGAACTCTAGCCATCACTCAACCTCCCCATACCTGGGTCTGGAATGCTTCTTCCTATCCTGTCCTAACCCAGCTGCTAGCCCCCACTTTTTGTTGTTGAGACAGAGTCTGTCACCCTGGGTAGAATACCTGGTGTAGCTCACAGCAACCTCAAACTCTTGGGCTCAAGTGATCCTTTTGCCTCAGTATCTTGAGTAGCTGGGACTACAGGCACCTGCCACAGTGCCTGCCTAGTTTTTCTATTTTTAGTTGGTTCTCTTGCTCAGGCTGGTCTCAAACTCCTGAGCTCAAGCAATCCACCTGCCTAGATCTCCCAGAGTGCTAAGATTACCAGTGAGAGCCACTGTGCCAAGCCTGCTAACTCCCACTTTTCCACAGGAGTCAGTTCATCTTCCCTTTCCCCGAGAAAGCCTTTAACAAGGAATAGTGAAAGACCTCTGCTCACGCTTCGCATTGCAGACACCCGTGGTCTCAGCATCTATTATGGCTCATGCTCCCCACTGCAGACACCCGTGGTCTCAGCATCTATTACAGGTGATTGACTGTTGGTCTTAAATAGACTGAGCTCCCTGAGGGCAGTGAAAAGGTTTGTATTTGAATTAGCAAGCTCACTGTCAAGGAAGAGTGTCCCGTATACATGTGTGATAGACAGTATTCTATTTACTACTAGAGTTTGTAAATACTTTTTACAAATTTTAAAGGAATGCTTTAAATTTGTGTTTTGTGATGAAATTCATCAGACATAATATTTCACAGCAGTATAAACTGAATTCTGTTTATTGTAGGTAGTCCTGACATGGCGAATTCCTTTATGTGGTTTGCCTGGAATAGAAGCTCTGTTCTTTCAGGCTATTGCCACTATCTGTTTTTAACTGTAGCCATAATGTTATTTCTCTGCAATATGTTTACAGAAATAGGCTATGTAAAAATGCATAAGGAAATCAGATTTTGGGCAGTGCCTGTAGCTCAAGGAGTAGGGCAGCGGCCCCCTATCCTGGAGGTGGTGGGTTCAAACCCAGCCCTGGCCAAAAACTTCAAGAAAAAAAAAGGAAATCAGATTTTGTCATGAATGCAAGTTATCCCTTTGTAACTCTAACGCTGAAATACATTAGTTCATAGGAAAGTCTACAACTTTAGTGGTTAGTAAGGTGCCCTTGAGTAGATCCCATCATCTTTGCAAAGAAGGTCCCAGCATCTGTAACACGAGAGGTTAGAAGAGATTATCCCTATTTTTTTTAGAGTTCTTAGATTCTTTGTGTCTTAGTTCCTCTCTAAGGAGTTTTAACTCTCAAAACTGCTACCATTTCACATCCTACTCTCTTTGCAAATGAGGGATTTTTCAATTCCCAGTGATGAACTGAATCTGCATACACACTTGTATTTTATTATACTAGAGTAAAAGAATTTAGGTGGAAAAAAATATACATATATATATTCAAATTTTCCTCCTAAGGAAACCAGATTTAGTTGAATTATGAATAGAAATCAGGATAAGTATATTCAACATTTATCCATAGCTTCTTTTCCCCAAATATCTGTTCCCAATTTTTAAAACATAGTAACATTTCATTAAGAAGCCTACAGAAACTCCTGTCTGCTTTGTGAAGAGTACATTCTGAATCATATGCATCGTTATCAGCATACAGCACATTAGGTGCCTTCCTTTTCTTAGTAGATGTTTGTAAGTCCTTTGGGTTTAAGCACTTTTATTTTTTAGTTAATGTGTCATTGAAAAATAGATCTATGAAAATATTTCTGAAACTTTAATCATACACCTTTGTATAACAGTAGATTGTACAGAGAGCTATTGAATTGTAACTATTCAAAGCATTTTGGAAAAAAAGTCCTTTTTGTCCCTTCTCCCCCCATCCTGTGTCATATCATTTATTCATGTAGATTTTTTATAAATATCTTCTCTTATTTTGTGGCTTGTATTTTTTTTTTTGAGACAGAGTCTCACTTTGTCACCCTGGGTAGAGTACTGTGGCATCGCAGCTCACAGCAACCTCCAGCTCTTGGGCTTAGACTCCCGAATAGCTGGGACTACAGGTACCCACCACAATGCCCAGCTATTTTTTGTTGTTGTTGTTGCAGTTTGGCTGGGGATGGGTTTGAACCTGCCACCCTTGGTACATGGGGCTGGCACCCTACTCACGGAGCCACAGGCACCTTTGCAGTATTGGTAAACCATATTTAGCTTCCATGTAATTGAATCTCTCACAGATTTGCGGGATAGTCAGTGCTTTTTGTGTTTTGTTACCAAATCCTCTCTTAAACTGAGGTCGATTAGATCTTCAAAAAAATCAGATTTTTCTGATGTCAAATTATATTACAAAATGATAGTAATCAAAATAGTACGGTACTAGTGTAAAAAGAACTACATAAATCAAGGGAACTTAATGCAAAGCACAGATATAAATCCAAGCACACACGCTTAGCTAGTTTTTGACAAGGGCACTGAGAATACCTAATGGAGGAACAATTGTCACTAATAAATGCTGTTAAGAAAACTGAATATTTATATACAAAAGGATGAAACTGGACCCTTATCACATGCAATACACAAAAATCAACATGAAATGGACTAAAAGACTTAAATGTAAGTCCCAAAACCATATAATTCCTTGAAGAAAAGCTCTTTGACTTTAGCCTTGCCAATGATTTTTTTGTGTATCACACCAAAAGCTCAGGCAGCAAAGCAATACAAACAAGCAGGACTCCATCAACTCAAGTTTTTTTTGTGTGTAAAATTTACATGGGCCCTGGCAATGTTGCATTCTTGCTCTTCCATCTGTATTTTAGAACCACTATTTTTTAAGTTTAACATACATATAACATACACACACATACATCTGTTGGAATTTTGACTAGAATTTGATACATGTGCATTTGCTGGTATTCTTGAAAAGAGAGATTATCTTAGGAAGAACATGAGTCATTAAATGTAAATAGATGTGGACCTGTACACTTCAAATGCATATTGTTGAAGAATCATCTGCATGTCTAAAGGCTATTAACATAATGCACACAAATTTTACTTATGTCTTTCTGATGAAACTTTCAGTATTTTGTAGTTAACCTGTATCTTTCAAATAATTCTTTTTGGATTTAAAGTCTTTTTTGTCTAGACTTTTGTTCTCAACCTTCCTATTGCCACGACCCTTTAATACAGTTCTTGTGGGTCGTGACCCACGGTACTCTCAGAATGCACTCTTCACAAGGTACTTGCACCTCTTTATCTATCTGGTATCTTTTTCCATAATTTTTCCTTCAACCTTTCTTTATCCTGATGTTTTGGATATGTCACTAATTCACAGCATATGGCTAGAATTTTGGAAAAATCCGTTCTGATTATCTCTGTCATCTAACCAGATTTTTTAAATTTATACTTATTTTAAGTATTAATATGTTTAGATTTAATTATTCTGCTTTATTTGGCCATCTTTAATATATTTTATTTTACAAAATTTTATATTTTCTCTTGGTACATTTTTTCTACTATTAATAGATTGAAATTATACCATAAATTTCTGTAACTTTAATGATCATCTCAGAAATTTTAAAATGCCCACATAATTTATCAATTTCATAATTGAAACTGTATTATTCCTAACTAATGAAGAATTAAAAACACTAACTGCATAAATTTTACTTTATCTTTTATAGCTTTTGGTCACATATTTTAGTTTTATGTTATATTTAATAATAACAATACAACATATAGTTATTTGTTTATATATAAAATCATTTTCAATTCTTACTGGTCATCAATTTTCTTTAGTGAAAATATGCTGATATTTAGTTTTCTTTGTCCAAAAAGCTTTATTTTTTCTTTTTTTTCATGAAATATTCTAGATTGGTAGTGATTGTTTCTCCATATAGGAAAGATATAAATTCATTTTCATTAGAATTGCATTCATAGCAGAGAAATTACTGTCTTTTTATGGTCATTTCTTTACAGATGTGATCACCACTGATACTGGTTTTCCTAAGATGGCCCCAGCTTATGGCTCTTGTCTGGAAGTAACAATTTGTACTTTCCCTTGCACTCCCCAAAGACTGGTTTGGGTAATAAATCATGCAATCTTTTTATATATTGGTAATCTGATTAATTTCCTCCTAAATTCCAAAAACTTTCCAGACAGTATCTTTTTTATTAGTTGGTTCTGCAACTAATAGTTTTTATTTTTATTTTTGTATTTGTCATCCTTAGATTTGCTTGGGCTTTTTGATTCTATAACTTGATGCATTTTATCAGTTATGAAAATTCTCAGTCATAATCTTTTAAAATATGGCTTCTGATATACTCTTTATTTCTTCCCCTGGTGGTAATTCAATTAGATTTCCCATCATCAGTCCAGCCTTCATCACTTTTAACTTCTTTTCATATTTTCCATGGTGTTTTCTTTGTTGGCTCTATTCCAAATAATACCTATCAATTCGTTTTCCATTTCACTAATTCTCACATTCACACTAATCGGCTATTAGATTTTACATATCTCAAGCAAGATTTTTCACTTCTCAGAAATGTACAGTTTTATTGAATTGTACTTGACTACTTTATAATTAATGTTCTTTAGTCATTTTATTCCTTTCTTTTGTTTCTTTCATCATATAAAATATTATTTTTTATTTTGTATTACATATTAGTAATTTCACTACCTGAAGTCTTTATTTATTTATTTTTGTGGAGACAGAGTCTCACTTTATTGCCCTCAGTAGAGAGCCATGGCCTCACACAGCTTACAGCAACCTCCAACTCCTGGGCTTCTGTGATTCTCTTGCCTCACCATCCCAAGTAGCTGGGACTGCAGGTGCTTGCCACAGCGCTGGGCTGTTTTTTGTTGCAGTTTGGCTGGAGCTGGGTTTGAACCCATAACCTTCAGTACATGGGGCTGGCGCCCTACCCACTGAGCCACATAGCCCCAATTCTCTTATTCCCATGGGCTCTTACTTATAAGCCTTGCATTATGAGTTCAGCAATTGATTTTTGAATGTATAGATCATATTACTCATAAATTTATCAACGGGAATTCTTTGAGGCCTGAGCTGAAGGATTAGTCCAGAGATTTGTGGACCCTTCTACAAAAGCAGTTACATTATATAGCTACTTTAAAGTACATTCTTAGCTTGAACTTTTATTTGTCTGTTTGTTTTGTTTTAAATCACTTTGTTATTAAATATACAGGGTAAAACTCCATATCACAGAAGGGATTATGAATTTTCATCAGCAACTATCTTCTCAGTTGGCTTGCGATTTGAACTTTTTTTCGTTCATCCTTTATACCCATGCTATAGCCCTCTGGTGTTGTCAGGACATGTAGAAAGTAAAGGGATCTTCTTCTGTAGGACTTTGGTTTTATCTATTGAGCTCTATTCCCAGAAGGCCTTTCAAACAGATGTCAACTTCATCTTATTCAGTTAATGTGCACCAATGTAAGCAGGATGCAGTGCTTCCTTTTAATCCTCTAGTTTCCTGCATTTACTTAGTCATTGACCTCAGAGTATTTCTTAGTATCTCATCAGCTGTTATTTTTTATATTTTCAGTAGGGTGATTTTTTTTCAAAGTTTCAATATTAATCTTTTTGCACCAAATTGGAAAAAAATCCATGACATTTTACATATTCTAAAGAAATTAGCTCTAACAAATAAAAGTTTTTCTTCTTTTTACTTGTTTTCTTAAATATAGAAATTTGAACCTAATTGATAGATAATTGAATGATTCCCTGAGAATCCCCTATGAAAATATTTTAGATAAAATATCTGACATAGTTTGTGGTTTCCTTTGATTTTGAAAAGATACATTGATAAAATCTATGTTTATTAAACAATCTGATTGAATGTTTTTTATGTTCAGTATTTTTTTGAATTCTACTAGCAATAGAAGAATGGAAGAATAATAGTGAATTAACAGTTACATAAACTAGAAATAAAAAGTCAAATTTGCATGCCATATAGGAGAAGTCAAATTATAGGTAACTTGATTATCAGTAAATATTGATGGTTATGTTAATTAAACGTTTTTTAATACCTAAGTCTTTTATGTTAATATCTTTCATTTTATATAGATATATCACCTAACATATTAATGTGTATATCTCTTAGTTACAAATTTGTTAAACTAACAAGCATATGAATTTAGGATTGAAGCATAAAAGTTTTTATTATATTTTTTAAAATTTGTGACTGAGTCATTTGAGCTAGAAAAATATTTTAAGATGGTCATGAATTAAAAATATATATTAAGGTTTATCTAAGTTTCTGTCACTTCTGAGTTTTAGTTAATGCTTTGTAACAACTAGTACTTAGGATATAATTTCAAATTTCTTTTCTTCTTATGAAATATACTTACACAAGCATTACATGGCTTTGCTCAAAAATCTTTTATGTATGAGTCTGCGTATATTTCATAGTCTGATGGAAAATGTAAAATTGAGGGCTTACGTGGATTAAGGAGGGAGACTCAAATGTTCACAGGCCCCAAGTCATCACTTTGCTTTTGATGTTAATAAGAGAATATTCTTTGCTTGTATTACAGTGCTTTACAATTGTAAAGTAATGAAAAGTGTACTTGGTCATTTTTTTTAAAGTCCTCTTTTCTCAAGCTAAAATATTTTAATACCATTAATATTTAAAAAACCAGCTAGGGCTTTCTTAAAAAGAAACCATTTTATTTCAGGAGGTGATGATCTGATACATTCAAGAAATGTGAGGTACTACTATTGAAATACCTGCATCTTAGTTTTAGAATTAAAATGCACCTGACGTGAAATTGACATTGTCTCTTGGCTCACTTATATCGATAGATTCAAAGAAATCATGTGGATGTACTTTTCTCTCTACCCTTAGCTAGACTGTACCAACTCTAGTCCACCCACTCTGTTTTGTGATCCATTATTTTTCAGGGACAAAGCTAATATTATAACCTTTCTGCTCAAACATCTCTCCAGTCCCTGTTGTTTGCCCCCTCAAACCTAAACCAAACCAAAACAATCAAACCAAAAACAACAACAACAAAAAAAAACCCAAATTCTCTAGATTAGGAGATGACTACAGCCATGTCTCCAGATTCGTTTGCTTCATTTTGTTTTATTAACTCCACCACTACTGTCTGTTTCATGCCCTCCACCACTGCCATACTAATTTTCTTAAAATCTTCTTCATAATTCCATTTATTTTTCTTTTATGTGAATCTTAAAGCTTCTTCATTTTTATTTTACTTATGTATTTCTTTTTAGAGATGGTGTCTTACTGTGTTGCCCAAACTAGCCTTGAACTCCTGGGCTCCCAGGGTTTTAATGCCTCCCTCATTCCTCAGCATCCTGAGTAGCTGGACTACAGATGGTACCACGGCACCCCTCTAAATTCTCACTCATTTTGAAGTCAGGGTCTTTTTGCACAGAATGAATTTCTTTCTAAAAAAAATTATTCATCCTTAAAATAAAACTCAGATTTTATTTCCTTCATGAAAGAATCCAGCCACATAAATAGGCCCATAGTATGCACTGCATAAATGAATGACATGATTTTTAAAACACCCCCAAACTTTCTTTTTATAAAAGATTAATAAAGGAGATTTTTTTAGCCATTGAAATTTTGAAGTAATTTTAAGAATTCAAGAGAAATCTTCAGATTTTTTTTTTTAATTTAACTGTTCTTTAGGACCAAATTGATAATGCCAATCTTAATAGTTTGCTTTCTCTGTTTCCTGAGTATAATTCTATGCAGCATTCGAAACTAAATTCAAGCACAAAAAGAGAACCTTTCTTGACCTCTGGTGTTACTATCACTGATTTTACTACCACACCTTTTAAAAAATGTAGCAGAACTTTGCATTTCTCCCAAGCTCCTTGTAATATGAGCGATCATTTAATCATCCAGTTCCCCCGCGTACACCGCATCACATTGTAGGCTTATCTTTCTTTCTAAGTCGTCTTCACATCCCTCTAACTGCTTCATTTTGTGTTATGCCTGCCTGTTGTAGGGAATGTGTAAAAATGTTTTTGCTTGAAAGATGAGGAAATATTCTTTAAATTAGTTCTAGCAATTACTAGAGTTCAGCAGACTTCCAGAAAAAGAAGAGTATGTTTTTCAATGAAATATTTTCCCATACTCAAGCCACTTTGTATGCAGACATGTTTGTATGTTATATGAGCTCTAGGTAGAAAGAAAAGCAGCATATTTAACCACTGAGCTGTGAAACAGCACGAGGTCTGCAGGAAACTTAAAGGAATGGTTTGCTTTTTAATGATAAGCAGTTGCATTTTTAATGACAAGTGGTTTGAAAATCTATTTGGTAAAAATATCAAAATCTAAGTGAAAGTGACTCTGGAAAATGTATCTATGATATGATAGCACTCAGTAAGTCATTTCCCTTATCTGTAAAATGAGGATTTGGGTTACAAAATTCCTTAAACTCTTTGGCTTTTAGAATGGCATGAGATTAAGAAGACATAAGAAGAATTCAGTATCTTTTCTAACATGTAACCAAATTGATCTAAATCTTACACCAACAGGAAGTTAATTACTGACCAGATCAACCACTTATCCCTTCTGCTGGTCCACCACAGTGATTGGTATTCCATTTTGAGGATTGCTAATTTTCTCAAATGACTGATATTTGAACAATCATTAGTGAGCATTCTACTGCATAAATCAGTCGGGTGGTTCACTAAATAGTTCCTGAGTGTCTCGGAAAGTGATGTACCTTTGAAGTCCCCCAAGGAGTAACTTACTTGGCAGAGTCTTGTCTAATAATTATGGCATTTAGGACAGATAGATGTATTCTGTGCTGCAATGAGTCTCCTCTGCTGACTTAAAATGTCAAGTTTTGTTTTTAAAAATGTTAAAATTAAACTAAAGGGAATATGGTCATTATAATGATGTAGCTTAAATACTTAAAATCATTAATATCTTTTATGGAGGAACTGGTTATAACCATTACTCAGATTAATATTTAAACATCCCAAGACATTAGAGTGGGCCAGAGTTTCAGCATTTATATTCCTGAAGTTTTTAAAATTTAAGCTATGGTGGCCTGAAAGTGCCAGATTGTGCCATGGATTCCTGGAAATGACATATATACTTTGGAAAGCTCTTCTGGGCAATTGGTAGATAAAACAACTAAGCCCTCAATTTCCATAGTCAATTATTTGATTGTGTTTTGGTCCTACCAACATTTCACAAACTATCCCTCTCAGGACTGTCTATGCTGTATTAATAGTCACTTTTTTTTCGTCAGTGGGTTGCTCTGGCTTCACTGTGGGCTTCTAAAAGGCAAAGACTGCATTTTACTCATCTCTGAAACCCGGATGCTAACCTTGTGCTGAGTTCATGCAAAATCAGTCAGTATTTGTGGAACAGACAGAATGAATACTGCCCCCACACGTTTGCACTCCACTGTAATTATTACTATGTCATAAGAGAACTATTTAAAAGTCCATAGCACACCTGAGATTTAGAAATTTTTATTTTGTAGCATTTTACTTCCAAAATATGAATGAAATAGAAAGTCTGTAATTTAAGCTCTCTAAAACTGCATTAGTTTAAGAGGAATAAAGCAACTATTTTCCCACAAAAGAGCAAAAAGAGATAGCTGAGGAAACGCATGCTGGAGATACTGCAGATGCACTTCCATCTTTAAATACCCGTTCAAGTAAATTGGAAAAATTGTGTTGCAGGTATATTAGATATGATTGGTTTATCTTCTGTGACATCAAATACAAACTGATGATATGAATCTTAGAAGGTGTAATCATCTGTGAGGCGCGTTATTGAGATTTTGTGTACATGTGCTGCCTGTATGTTATGGCAGTTGTTATTTTCTGGGAAGGAGTAGGGTAGCCTATCTTAGTGGAGGTTTTTATAGCTTTGGCATTGAAAGTCATGTCCTCATTTAGTGGTAACCTTGACACTATCTTTTAGTATGTGAGTGTCTTTAGAGCATTTTTAAAATAATTCAACTTTACCTTTAAACTTTCTTCTAAATTTATATTTCAGATGCTGGGTAATATTGCAGATTCTAGACAGGTGGCTTGCCAGACACTGAGGTTAGCATCCAGGGTAAAACAGACCAAACCACAAGCCCTCTAAGCCAGCTATCTACTTCTCAACAACTTCTTAAATATGCTCATCTAGGATGATAGACTTGGGGCTTAACAGCAGGGGGTCAGAGAGATTTCATGGTTTTACCAGACCAAACTAAGAAAGGTTTATGACAAACCTGATGCGCAGTCACCCCGACTTACATGTTTTGACCCTAGGCCAACAATCTCTGAGGTCAAAGGAGAGGACTTTACATAATGCAATGATCTCCTACCTTTTCTGCTCCAATCTCTGTATATTGCTTTAGATTCTATTTCAAGACATAAATTCTGCCATATGAGCCTTAAACATTTTATGACATTTGCCAATTTCATATTTCTATCATGCCAAGTTCTGAGACATGATTTCAAAGCCAAGTCCAGAAACAGATATGAGCTCTGAGGGAGCTGGTTCTGCCATCAGATATCAATATGTTTGAATCAGAATGTCTACTTTTAGAAGTACACAACAAGGTAGCTGTATATTAGGTCTGCAAATTTCAAATATTTCTGTTAAAGAATAATATAAGCATCAACAAACTATAACACAATGTTTAGCCAATGATGATCATTGCTTCAAAGACACTAGATGATTACTGTCACCTCCTAAAAGCACAAATCATGTTCTAGAAGTTGTATTTCTCATGTGTTTCAAAGCTATGATATTATCTTAAAATATAAGCATACTCCTTGTACACACACATCTTAACAATACAAAGATTCAATAAATTAAATTGAATTAATTTGTATTAAAACCTCATTTAAATTGTATTAAAAATCCTTTGTATTAAAACCTCATTTCTAATTAAGGAAAAAGGGACTATATTAGATTTGAATCTAAGTATATATGAAAGTCTTTGAATGTTGTTTGTTTCTTTACTATATGACGGATTAGATCACCCTGTGGCAAGTGACCCAACATATTTGGGGTCCTGGATCAGAAGCTGTATTTCCTGTATTAAAGATTGACAGGCTGCTACTACTTCAATGGAAATGGAGGACCATATCACTGTACTATGATAAGCTGTACTTAGGCAGCTGTGAACAGGAAGGGGAAGGGAAAAAGTATGCAAAGGATGAATGGTGGGATGGCAGCGCATCAACTTTGGAACACAGCAGTGGCTTTTGTTAAGCCAAGATGAAGTTTCAGTTTGGCGAATAATGTTAAAGACAAGATGACACTAATGCTGTAGCTTGGGAAGGAAAACGAGGAAAAGTAGAAGACACAAATATTGTTAGCAAGTAGGACCGAAGACAGATTTATGAATCTCCCATCAGTCCTTTCAGGCAAGTGTAGAAAAGCCTCGTAGCGTTAACAGGCTGCTCTATGTATTGATCAGAGTTTTTCATTACAGCAGCTGAAAACTACTACAGTTAACTAAAACATGGACAGCATTTATTAGAAAGATAGCTTAGAATTAAAGTTAGAATTAGAAAATTGACTGGTAGTTTGGAAAAGCAGATTGAAAAGGAATCAACCGAAACATGGCACTGATGAGGATAGTCTCCTGGTACCGAGCACTCATCACTAGCAAATCATGGAGTGCCCACCAGGCAATGAGAAGCGTATGATCTTATGAGCAAAATATGGGAAGATTTCACTCCAAAAAGTCAAAGACTTATAGAAACAATGAAAAGATATGTAGATGATACCGGACAAGTGGCGCCCCAGCCAGCTCAGCTGAGTGAGGTTGGAGGACCTGCCGCCTCCGTCCTGGCGGTATTGGTGGCACAGCCAGCAGAGGCACCAGCAAGCTAGAACGTAGGCAAGGGGGGGAGCTTCTCTTCCCCAACAGAGGCTCCAGTAGCCTAAGGAACCACCAAGAGTGGGGGAAGACACTGGCGCCGGGCTGTCTCCTCACATGGACTTCTGGCGATTTCTCCAGTGCATCCCTGATTGGTCTATTTTCAAAACCTGCTTCTGATTAGTCTGTTTTCAGGACCCAAAAGCTCATTGGACAACTGCCCCTATATAAGTCAGAGACCCTGAGCACAGACCTCAGCAAATCTCAGGAGAAAGAGCAAGAGAGCAAGGACGTTTGTCTCTGTAACACTTGTAATCTACTCTAAGAGGTTTGCCCCTTTATAAGAGCTGTAAACACTTGTAAGGAGGTTTGCCCATTTGTAAGAGCTATAAACACTTGCAAGGAGGTTTGCCCCTTTGTAAGAGCTGTAAACACTTGTATCCTGCTTTGCAATGAGGTTTGGACCTTTGTAAGAGCTGTAACACTTATATTACTACTGGTCCTGCTCTGCAAGGAAGTTTGGTTCCTTGTGAGAGCTGTAACACTCACATTATAAAACCTATCTTACTGCTACTCCTACTCTACAAGGAGATTTAGTTTCTTGTGAGAGCTATAACACTTGTATTATAAGACCTATCTTACTGCTGATCCTGCTCCACAAAGAAGCTTGGTTCTTTGTAAGAGCTGTAACACTTATACCTGTTGAGTAAAACCTATCCTGTGGCCCATCGCTTCATTCTTCGAACTGCCAAGACCAAGAGCCTGGAAATTCAGTATTAAAAATCTGGTATCATAGAGACAAAATTTTGTGAAGATATGGTTTATTTTTAAATGATTAATATATTTATTTTACTTTGTCATTGCAGCAATTAATGGTTTACTTTTACAAAATCCAAAACTTTTATCTTGTTAAATTTGGACAGTGATAGAAGAAACAGCATTGAAGAGTATCGCTTTGATGCCGTCTTACTCTAAATTCAAGACACTTACCTGTAGTTTCCCTAGGGTATGACTATAATAATTTTCAATCAAATTGATGCATGCTGCAGATATATTATGGGAATGAGTCATAATTTTCCATCTAAATTTATTGTGACCTAACAGCTTTTAAGAATCAATCAAGGGACATTTATTATTATAAAGTATATTACCACATAGTACATAAGGTACTATGTGGACCCTCCTTCTTTAAGAGGTTCATAAACTCTTAAAGATCATATGGCAATAGAGGCAAAAGATAAGATTCTGAATCAGTAACAATCTCACTCACCAACAAAGTAACCTCCTCATTAAAGAGATTTATTAAAAATGTGACAATCATCATGAACCTGATTTCACATTGTGTGTGTGTATTTCATTACCTTTACAGTAAGGATTTTTGAGGAAAAAAAATAGTTTATTTTGTTCAGACCATCATTATTTATTTATTTATTAAGTCCTTTGTACATAGATCATAAATACATTTATGCCATTGTGGTATTCAATGTGTTGATTATTTGTACAAATTGGAGTGCTTATATCCTACTAATCAACATAGCCTTCACCTCATTTACCCAGCTACACTGTTAAGACATTTGTGTTCTACACCTGATAGATCCAACTTGTACTTATAATATGCTCCATAGGTGTGGTCCCCTATTAACCCTCCCTCTATGACCCACTCCCCTTCCTTCCCCTCTCTTTCTCCTTCCCTTCTTCATCCTAGGCTATACTTGTGTTTCATTTTTCATATGCAAGTGTGAGACCATCACTATTTAATCTTAAAAAACTCTTTGTATTAAACAAGGTTATTGATAATAAAAGTGAATTCCCAGAATACATTTAGCATAAGAAATAAGATGAAATTAATGTCTGCCGTATAAAGGAAATACATATTAATTCCAATGCAGGCCTTACCATCACTTCTATATTTTTAAATTGTCTATGAAATAAAGAGAAGTATGTAAAATTTGCTGTAAAGAAGAATTTCAAGATGGGTTATCAAACAAATACTTCAAACATTTGCTGATCAATTATATGAGGTATTTATAATGTGGGTTTATAAGATATCTCATAGATAGAAATGGTGACAGATAGGAGACCAAGCTGGTTTGGAGTTTTGGTCATTCTCTGTGTTTTCTCCAGAGCTTTCATGTCTGGAGTATTATAAATAGTTCCACTTAGCTACTCAGCTTCTAAGACCTATACTCATGGGTGCAGAGAGAAGAAAAAAGTCAACCTCTCCTCTCAGAGAAACATAACATACGAATTGATGGAATTTGTAGCTATCTGGTTTTCTAACCACAAGAATAATTTTCTGTGATAATTTTCAGAACAACTTACATTTATCACATGTTTCATGTATTTATGTTCTGTACATTTGCAGAAATAACATTTGCTTTGACTGAGATGACAAATTACTGAGATGCTGATTATTTTGTATGTCAAGATGACATCAGTTGCTAAAAAGAAACAAAATACCATACATGATGGTAATAATAATTCTCACTTAATGCCTAGAATGTAGGAGGCATTCTAGGCATTAAGGAAACATTAGATCATTTCCCTGTGTTTTTCATAAATCTTCAGAACTTTCCCATCAGATAGAAGCTATTATCTTTCAATTGAGACTCAAAGATGTTAAGTAATTTTCCAAGGTCACCGTACAAATAAATACAGGGCTAGAATTTAAACCAAGAAATCCTAAGTCTGTCCGCTTTCCACTAGGTTGCAGAGGTTACAAATGACCTAATAGATTGCCTTGCCCAGCGGAGCCAGAAATTGCTTCCAGAGGCATGTCTATATTAGCAGCATGAGTTGATCCCTATGTGATAATTGTGCCATTAATGTAATAGAAATATTGAACAGCTCAGATCTTCCTGACCCCAGGCTAACGTATAAAAGGGGAGAAAGCTAATAGTCTCCTGCTGATTTTCAACTGGGGTCATTTCCAGGACATTGTCTGGCCTAGACAGTAAGAATCAGATGCAAGATTATAATAATCTTCTTTGATCTGTGTGTATGGCACAAATGGATTTATGATTTTCTTTCCCTAACTTAGCGTTTTATAGGAGTCAGATGGATACTTTTATTTAACTCAACCCTCAATCTTGACCAATGTTTTAAAGATCACGATCTTTATGTGTTCTCTCAAACTATTAATTTATAATTTTGTAGTCTCATAATCAAGAACAAAATCTTCTATCCCAAGAAGGAAACCAATTCTTATCCAGGAGAAAATTTGCAACCATCTTCTTTAGATCATTTTGAAAACTGTATCTGTTTTGTAGTCAATCAAGTTAGTGAAATATTTCATATTCAGTTACATGTACAACATAGACATATTCAAATTACTATATGAACTTAAATTCTACCTCCTATTAAAAAGGAAAAAGCTTCAAGTGGCATAACCTTGATTTATTAATCTGGCTAACACATTAGCCATTGTTGTATCTATTTCATGTTGAAAAAGCCTTCTTGTCAGACTTGTCATATGCTGTTTGTGTAACTGGTAATTACAGAATCAAGATGAATTATCCTCTGTTTTTAAAGGCTATAAACTAGACACCAACCAATTAATATAACTATACCTCTCATTATCTGAATTAAAAAAAAGAAAAATCAATCCCATTTCCAAGTCATTTATCTATTCCTCTCCTTCCCTTCAGCCTGTCACTATAGGACTATGCTTTGAAGCCTGTGATTCCTCTTCTTACCATTAAAAGAATTCTCCTTAACACCAGGGGTCATGGATTCCCACATAGCCTTTTCCTCAATACGAGGTGTCAGGGATTCCCACATAGCATTCTTTTCTGTTGAATAGTTAATCGCAACCTCCCTCTTTTTCAACCTAAAACAATTTTGGTTGCAATGCCCTAATTTATTCCCTTAATTTGATACTTTTTGGAAGAAACACTCCTTTTCCTAAATGGTTAAGTAGACAACGCTAGAAATTAGGTCAAGGGAAAGAAATGGCTGCAAAGATACAAAAAAGCCGACACTGTACTTTACACTTAGCTGGAGTATATGGCCAAACTATGGGTTAATTGTGAATTTTTAGATGTTTTGAAAAGATTCTTATCATCTGATATCAAGGGAGAACTTAACCCATGAATTAAGATCTTAACAGAGATTCTATTATTGCTCCTTATGGAATGTAAGCTTTTAAATTACTGTAAATTCAGGGTAATGTTATCATAAAGGGAAGTTGGAAAATTGCTTTGGTAGGAAAAAATTGAAATATATATGTCTATATAAAATGTAGACATGGACACTCACACACACATACACGCTACATATAGTGACAAAAAGATAGTGATAATTTTCTTAGAAATGTATATTAGCAACTTGGCATTAAAGGCTTTACCTATTTTGTACAGACCTTTGCTCCTTCCCACCATGAAGAACCTTTTTTTTATGACATGTCACCTTCAGCCCCCTGTAGATATGGTGAGTCATCATCCTTACTGGATTGCTTTTCCAAAGTTGTTATAATATTCTCCTCTCTTCATTTTCTGATGTAACTTTAATTTCTTAAACTGTAAAGTGTGTGGAATCCACATTTAGATAAATAATAAAAGAAAATTAATAGTAATATGCAAAGAGTACTGATGGACTTGGATGGGAAAGTCTTGAAGGGATTGCTATCATTAGAGATATACCAAACACTGAGCTATGTGTGTGTTATTTTTTTAAAGTTCTCACAAAAAGATGGGCAGAGACATTATTTTCATTATTCTTATTTTATAGCTGAGGAAATTGAGGCACATAAATATGCCAGTGTTCATAGCTAAATATGTATGACTCTGATGTCAAACTTTGGATTCTAGCGAATGACCCTCAGTACCTCTATAGCTGTTGATTCGAAGCCCTGGAATGGGCATTAAATAAAATGCCTCCTCTAAATGGGCATTAAATAAAATGTTTATATACCCTGGTAGTCATGAAAATTTCAAAACTAGGAGTGGATGCCTGGCCCTGAAAGCCAAAGTTTTGGCAGTGGAAAAGGACAATGAGTAGTCAAAAATACTAATGAGCCATATGGTATCTAAATTGTTATTAGAATGGTAATATAGACTGCAATAAAACATTAAGTCAGAGGTAACTTTTTAACTAAACTGTGAACAATAATATGTGTTTTTGCCAGGTGGCCAAAGCTGAGGAGACTGAATACGCAAAAGCACGAGCCCTTAGGGCACAGAGTGGCCTGGCTGTAGCCGTAGGGTGAGGGCTATTGTAGTTCTTAACTTGGGACCAGTGGGTAGGACATAGATGGAGAGCGCTGTTTACTCCACCTAATGATCACCTACCATAAACATTTCCGCAGTAAGCTAAGTTATAAATCTATATCATAAATCTGTGAGCAACATTTCTTTTGTGCATGTGTAGGTTGGATTTTTTTTTTTTTTTTTTTGCGGTTTTTGGCCAGGGCTGGGTTTGAACCCACCACCTCTGGCATATGGGGCCAGCACCCTACTCCTTTGAGCCACAGGCACCACCCAGCTCAAGTTTTTTTTTTTTTTTTCACCTATAAGATCTCCCTTGCATAATGAAGAGGTCTAATCTAGAGATCTTAGCTCTTCATTATGGAGTTTAGATTCTTGGGTGGAATTCTTGAACTCTTCTTTGGATCCTTCTTCACGCTATTTTTCTTAATATTTAAGGACGAAACAAAGTATTCTTAGGACATTGTTAAAGATTATAGTTGTAAGGGCTTGATGACCACATTATAATCTTAAAATGAATGTAAGTTAGAAGAGAAATATTATATTTCTCTACTCCAAACTTTAAGTTTCAAATTTCTTCATGTTCCTATAATTACCAGGTTTAGAAAAATTGAACTCTCTACCATGCCAATGTACAGGATAACCTTACATTTATAACAACAGTATGTTGCTAGGATATGTGAAATGGAAGTCAAGAGTCAAAGTAAATCAGTACAGTAATGCAAAGTAGAATACTCCTTGGAGACTGTATTTTTCATTATATGAATACATACACGAGCACACACACATGAACCCACAGAGCCTCACATTTAATCCACAGACATACATGGGCCATCTATTTAAATATTTTTTTTAATCATAATCTTCACATTCTTCAAGATCTACTTTCATAGATAATGTTCTACAAAAATAATTTAAGTTCTACCAGAAAGCTGCTTATTTAAATAATTTTTTAAAGAAATGAAGCTTACTAATTTTTGGTGAGGATTCAAGAAAAATATGAATTACTCAAAATATTCACATGCATAAAGCATGTTACTAAAATTCAGTTTTTCCCAATTGCAACATGTTATGAAATACCCCTTATAAGGATGAAACCTGCTAAGCCATATTAAATCTGAAAGCAATTATGCAGCCTCTCAGGGAAATAATTCGTTACCCAAAGAACATAGCTTCCTGAAACAGTATTTCATTCAGCAGCACACTAAACGTTGAGGTTTGAATATGTGGCTGGGCTTTTACAGTTAATTTTCACAGGTATGCCAAAGTATTGAGATCTCACAGATGTTGTCAATTCATAAATGCTGATGCCCAACATTAACAGTATAATTTTGTTAGAAAGGGAGAAGAGTAATACCGAGTGTTTAAAAAAAAATGGAGATTCATATTGCTTTTGCATCTATACAGTAGAAATTATGAATCTATGTTGTTCCCGTTATGGGATTAACATGATATTAATGATCAAGCTCCCTGTTCATTTCTTGGCATTTGTACGTTAATGAAACCAGTATCTATGGAATAAATATTTGTGGTGCATACATAGCTTTCTATAGCTTTAAAAAGACTACAGAATTATAAAGAGCCTGTAATCTACCATGTCATAGAAATTAGGTCATATGCAAAACTTTGTCTTTGTTCATTCTTCTCAGTTGTCTCTTAGGCAGTACCACCATTAACTAATAACCAATGACAAAAACCTGGACGCATTATTTTCTCCTCTCAGTACACTGGGTTCACCTCTCACTTCTCTCCAATCTATGTTCTCAATATTTATCATTTTCATCCCCTCCCTCCTACTCTAATTGCTACTGCAAAGTTTGAAGCTAGTGTTCTGAGACTAAATTTCACAATTGTTTCCATTTGATCATGTTATATGTGATTAAATGCCCAAATGAGAGACATTAACAATGACTGTTATTGAAATGTGAAACAAAAGAGTGCTTTAAAAAAAACAGACAATTTGAAACCCAGATCACCATTCTGGCACTGTGTAACTCAGATGCTGCATAACGGAGAGGGTTTTCACGGAGAATTCTAACAGATTGAGTTGAAGGGAACAATAGAAAGTGCGGACAATGGCTCAAAGTAGGGCTGAGCCGCGATCCTGACACACCACTGAGGGCCTGCAAGAGCAAAGCTGATATTAACTAGAATTTGAACCTCAAAAGCGGTGTATTTTCTAGGAGGAAAGTTTGCTTAAGCTCTTGACATACCTGTTTCTAATCAGAAGCTGAGATGCTAAATAGAGATTAGTTAAGATTAGAAAAGAGAGATAAAAAGAAAAATTTTGCATCTCTCTTATTGATATTTCCCTTAATTGAACCTTTTTTCAAAGAGTTATATAATATTTCTATTATTCTATTTCATAATCACACTTCACATAGAATAAACAAGTCAGGTATTTTAATAATTTTTCTGATAAAATGAGATAGATGTGAAAGGCACTTTCAAAACTGTCAAATCGACTCACTCAAAGATATATAACCTGTTTTGATTCTATATATGTATAAAGTATAAGTATGGGTATATTATATTGTATTATTAATATTTTTAAGACTAATGGAAACAATACTATTGCTATAGGAACGTTGTTTCACAATTTCCATCTATACGTCAAATGAATATGTTCATGATTTAAGTTCAATTATTTTATGCAATAAGTGGATATTGACATTTATTTCACATAAACCTGAATTGAAATAATTTTTAGGGGCCTGAATTGAAGCAAGATACAGCCTTTTTTTTTTTAAAGTAAAATATACAGTTTTAATTTATTTTATATTTCTTATTTTTAATTGTCAGTACATTATAGTTTTCTATATTTTAAGGTACATGTGATGTTTTGATACCACATACAAAGTGAATTAGTCAAGATAAATGAGGTATCCATCACCTCAGGAATTTATCATTTCCTTGTATTAGGAGCACTCCAATTTCACTTTTTTCCTCATCTTAAGGTAGACTCTAACTTATTGTTATTTGTAGAATGAACAATATTTGATAGCACAACAAAGTTTACACACTCTCTTTAATTTTTTTCTTTGTATACGCATTATTCCTTGTGTAGGTAACTTAGTCTCATGCTCTTTCATTTGCTGTAGTATAGGAAATATAGTATATAGGAGATAAACTGGCATGAGAAGTGAAGTCTAAGACTCGTTTAAGTCAATATTTATATATATTTTAATTCACAAATTGCTTTTGAAAAGATACTATTTGAAATTTGAAAAAATATTGTTTAAGGAATTTCATTCTCTTAGGGATCTCTTTTTCTCTCTGCATATGTCCACGTGTATCTATCACATATAGGTGTGCACCCGGATGTATATGAGTGCTCTAATGTTCAGGTGTAAAATTTTATTCAATTTTAGTTATTCAGTCCCACAAGTCTTCATAGGCAATGTATTTCAACCTCTATTTATAATCTTTTTAAAGATGCATAATGATTATCATTTTGCAACAGAAGAAAAATCTTTAAGGGGCTCATTATAATCAATTTTCTTTTCTTCTTCTTTTTTTTTTTTTTTCTTGAGACAGAGTCTCATTAGGTTGCCCTTGGTAGAGTGCTGCAGCATCACAGCTCACAGCAAACTCAAACTCTTGGGCTTAGGAATTCTCTTGCCTCAGCCTCCCAAGTACTTGGGACTACAGGCACCTGTCACCATGCCCAGCTATTTTTTTGTTGCAGTTGTCATTGTTGTTTATCAGGCCTGGGCCGTGTTTAAACCCTCTAGCCTCGGTGCATGTGGCCGGTGCTGTAACCACTGTGCTACGGGTGCCAAGACTATAATCAATTTTTTTATGTTTTAAATATGAGGAGAATGGTGATATCTGATTCAGATTTTAAAATCTTTCCATGAGATTACAGGCAAATGGGTGACAGACTCATTTGAATTACTCATTATTGTCCCACCAGCAAACCACTTCTTGAATGAACAGGAGCCGTGGGCAGACTTGTCAGGGGTAATTCAATGTGCATGGTCACCGAGGCATGGGGAAATCTGAAAAGAAGAGGTTAGGTGATAAGTAAGTGGTAATACTGGGCCATTATCCTGACTATTTTCTGTACTCCTAATACATGTCTTTTCCTTTTATTAGAAGGCCAGCAGTTAAAGTGGAACAACCAATTCACAAAAAGAAACTAATTCGCCAATATAATAGAATGAAATTGATTTGTGAGATAGGAAAACTCTGTGGTTTGTGAAATAGATGTTATTAAATTCTGCAAAGAGAGAATTCTTTAAAGAGTTTGCCCTCGTAGCAGCTCCCAAATGTTTGAAGGTTATCAAGTTTCCTCTTTCGTTTCTTTGCCTTCTGCCTTTCAAAACTGAAAAACCATTTGATACCAAATGTATACACAAAAAAGATCAGGCTGGAATAACTTTCCTGTTCTCAATAGTGCCAATAGTTGTTATATTTGAAAAGTTCTTAGATACCACACAACCACGCAGATTTTTTTTTTATGTTTGAAGTTCTTTTTCTTTTTGTAGGCAGTACCTGCTCATTGTGACATATCAAGCAAAGCAAAATTGTATAGGAAAATACTTACAATTTATATCCCCTCCCTCAAGGTTACTGATAATAGTTTGGTCTATATTGTATTATACTATATCTTTTACTCTGGTTTTGGACTTAAAAGCAAGTACACATATATAAGGTTTTTCTTTTTCCATTACATTTTTACAAAATTAACATATTCTGCTGTTTGGGAGTCCTAATCATATAATTCCCGTCTTGCTATTTTTATTAATAACGTAACATAACATAGACAATAATTCATATTGATTTATGTATAACATATATTATTTTTTCTATTTTTTAGGTAGAATTACAAATTTCTCAGTAATTGTCTTTTGATGGACATGCTGATGGGTTTTTATTTTCTTACTACTTCAAACAATGTTGCCACTAACATTTTTCTATGAAAGACACATACTTTCAGGGGCACTAAATTATATTTTGCTGTTTTAGATGTTAGCTGTGCTAAATTGTATCTGAACACTGTTAAAAAAAATAATGGAATGACTTGCTGAGCAAATGAATTATGTGATTGTGATAATAAGGATACGAGTAAATGTAGGTGCCTAGAAACTTTGCATGCTCTCAACACTGCAGCAGTATATCGTGGTTAATGTACTAGGAGGCACAACTATGGTGTTAATTGGGTTTGTGACTAATTTGCTGTCTTTTTAACTATTACTAAGGAGAAGATTCCCATAGAGCTAACAGAGGTTTTTAACTGGAAGTAAAGACTAGAATCATAATAGAAATATGTTACAAGGCTTGCCTTGTACCCCTTTATACTCAAATATATGAAATATTACTTTCGAAATTTAAGAATGATGTTCCATAAAAGCTAATGTTCTTATTTTATGTGAAAGTATAAAATTTTATTTACAGCTCACTGTGAGTATGCATACTGGTAAAGCAAAAGCAAACATTTCAGGGGCTCCGAGTTTTCAGTAGTGTTCAATGGATATAGAAAAAGGTAATGGGTGATGGCCTCCACAGGGGAATTTTGTCACTTTTACTTTATTTTCAAGATTCTGGCATCAATAATTGAGTAAAGTAAGCACTTCAGTTCATGGCAAATTATCATCATTGTTGTATTTAAGGCTTCTTTTTTTATAATTTTTCTCTTTTAATTCCATTTCTCAATTCTCTATCTCTCCTCATCATAAAGCCAGGTATGAATGTTATATATGCAAATTACATTGTACTTAATTTCACATATAAATTACTATTTGTGATTCGTATGTGCTTAGTAGGAAAGGCAAGGATTAACATTTGATATTTTACTTAAAAGTATCAAATTTGATGTAAAGTTACATAATTTAACACACATTTATTCCTTGTGATTATCTTTCTATCTGACAATTCAAGTCAGAAGTTTATTGTTTTGTTTTGTTTTTTTGTTGTTTTGAGAAGGCGTTTCAGTATGTCACCCTCAGTAGAGTGCCGTTGCATCACAGCTCACAGCAACCTCAAACTCCTGGGCTCAAGCAATCTCTCGCCTCAGCCTCCCAAGTAGCTGGAACTATAGGTGCTTCCCACAATGCCTAGCTATTTTTGTGGTTGTTGTTGTCATTGTTATTTAGCTGGCCCGGGCTGTGTTGGAACCCTCCAGCCCTGGTGGTGCATGTGGCTGGTGTTGTTACCACTGAGCTATGGGTGCCAGGCCAGAAATTTATTCATTAGCTGTGCTATATTAGCCAACCAATTTAAAAACACATTTTATTTTCTAGCTATTATGCTTTTCATATTTAATTATTTCTAATCGGCTTTCTTTATGACTACTTGCCACTGAATTTTGTGGCAAATGACTTACCTTCCTGTTCCTTTGCAGAGTACATGCTGTGTGTCTTAGCTTTTCCTTTCTTTTATAAACATAACCCCTACTCAAATATTACTTTGTGACCTCATATTCCTAGGAATTTCATGTGGAGTTTAGGGTTGATTGGTTAAACATAGGTTTGTGCCCTTCTTGGTTAGCTTAAAGGGCAGAGAGTCATTGATTCTGAGCAAAACCTTTGGCTTTATTACCACTAATTGTGAGTACTTTATTATCCAGGGGCAAACCTACTCTCTTACTGATAACTTTCTTCACCTCAATGTCAGCTAATTTCTCTTTCCAGCTGGAGTCGCCCTTGCTTGTAATTAACAAAGTTTGGTTCTGCTAGGATGAGGTAGCAGGAAACCCCAGGGAACAGTTCCTAAACCAACTGTTGTCTATTCCACAGGCATCATAATTTCTGTCCACTGACCACACTGGCCTGTCCTGTCTATTTTTTAGACTCACAATGTCATGGGACTGGCAAGGATCCACCTGTAAATGTTTAGATTGAGAAAAATTTATACACTCGCACACACCCCTTAATTACTGTTAGTCCATGCTTTTTCTGTTACCTGGAGTTTTCTTTGTTTAAACGAAACTCATTATCTCCCCCCAAACTCAACTAGAGTCCAATAAACTTCTGTTCAGTTCCTTACAGTTATTTTCCCCAATTTTTTTTATTGTGGAAAAAATACATACCATAACATTTACCAGCTTAAGTACTATTTACCATAGTGTTCTGTGGTATATGTGTACATTGAGCATTTAAAAGATAAAGTTCAGTGGTACTAAGTGTATTCATGCTGCCATGCAACTATCACCATCACCTATCTGCGGAATCCTCCTGTCTCTATCTTTTCATCTTATGAAGCAGAAATTCTCTAACCTGTAAAAGAGCCAAAACTTTGTCTGTACCCACTTAGGGTTTTTCAACTGGGCTGAGAATTAAATTGGTGCTAAAACACATCAAAAGGAGAAGAGCATACACATGTATTTAATGTAAGTTCTATGTGACATAAGAAAATGAAGACCCAAAGACATAGTTACACTTAAACACTTATATAATGAATTGAAAAAAGAGTAGTGAATTATGAAAATGTGGCAAGACAGAGAAGACAGGGCCCAGGTAGTTAAGTTGGTGGAGAATGGGCCAGGAATATAAGAGTCAATTAATCTAACAACATTTGTTCATACAGATTTTCCTTGGTTTCAATTTTCCATCTTTGGGAAAATTTCATCTTCTGCCTTTAGAAAACAAACAAAGATCTGAGTGTTTTAAAGTCAAAATAGCCAAAACGCCAGAGCACCCTAATTTGGAGTGGTGTGTTCTGAACTCCTTCCCTTCATTAATACTAGCTCCCCATTTTCTCCTTTCCATCGCATCTAAGCTTCTGGTAGTTTTTCTTTAACTTTCTTAGCTGCACCAGCCTCCCTCCCATGCCTGTAGCTGGCAAGATGATTATCCCCTAGAATTTGTTAGTTATAGTTTCATTAGGACGTATCCCCTTTCACACTGAAGGGTTGATCTTTATTGATGATTTCAACTCTAAACTTCCTTAACACCTATAAGAATACACAAAATGGAATATGTGGTAGATGTAGATAATGTCTTTTTTTATATCAGATTAATGTAAGGGTACAAAATATTAGGTTACAATGTTTGCATTATGTAAGGTCCCTGTTGTAGTTGTGTCCTGCACCCAAGAAATGTGCCGTATAACCTTACATCGTGCTCATTAAGTGGGAGCACACCAGTCCCTCCCCTCTCTCTCCCCTCCCTCCTTCCCTCTCCTCAAATCTGGAATGGAATTGAGTTTTTCCTCTTATGTGAGCTTCATGTTAGTATTGAGTACATTGGATGCTTGCTTTTTATCTATTTTTGCAGTTTTGCCTGGGGCCGAGCTTGAACCTGCCACCCCTGGTATATGGGGCTGGCACCCTACCCTTGAGTCACAGGCAACAGCCTTGGATACTTGCTTTTATATTCATGTGATACTTTACTAAGAAAAATGTGTTTCAACTCCATCCAAGTCAATACAAAAGATGTAATGTCTCCATCTTTTTCATGGCTGGATAGTATTCTATGGTATACATATACACAGTTTAATAATTATTCTGGGGTTGATGGGTATTTAGGTTGTTTCCACATCTTAGCAATTGTAAGCTGAGCTGTGATAAACAATCTAGTGCAAGTGTCGTTATGATGAAATGATTTTTTTTTTTTCTGGTAGATATCTAGCAGTTGGACTATGGGAACTGGACTATGGGATCAAATGGAAGGTCTATTTTGAATTCTTTGATGATTCTCCACACTTCTTTCCAAGGAGACCGTATTAATTTACAGTCTCACCATCAGAGTAGAAGTGTTCCCTTCTTTCCACATCAGTTCCAGCATGTGCAGCTTTGGGACTTTGTGATGTGGGCTGTTCTCACTGGGGTTAGGTGATATCTCTGAGCGGTTTTGATGTGCATTTCTCTAATGATTAGGGATGATGATTATATTTGTTAGCCATTCATCTGTCTTTTTCAGAGAGGGTACTGTTCATGTCTCTTGCCCAGTTATAGGTAGGATTGTTTGCTCTTTTTTTGGTTGATTAATCTGAGTTCTCTGTAGATTCTAGTTATCAACATGAAAATATCTTTTCCCATTCTAAAGGTTTTGTTGTGTCCTTAGCTTTGCAGAAACTTTTCAGCTTTATTAAATCCCATGTATTTTTGTTCTTGTTCCAATTGCCCCTGAAATCTTCTCCAATCTTTCCCCAGGCCAACATCCATAAGAGTTTTTCTCACATTTTCTTCTGGATTTATTTATTGTTTCATGTCTTAGATTTAAATCTTTTATTCATCTTGAATCAATTTCTGTAAGTGGGGAAAGGTGTGGGTCTAGTCCAGTCTTTTACATGTGATTATCCAGTTCTCCCCTCACCATTTATTGAATAGGGATTCTTTTCCCCAGTGTATGTTTTTGTTCAGTCTATTGAAGATCAGACGGCTGTAAGAGACTGGTTTAATCTCCTGGTTTTTTATTTGGTCCCATAAGTCTATGTCTCTATTTTTTGTGCCAATACCATGATGTTTTGATCACTGTGGACTTGTAATATAACAAGAAGTCTGATGTAGTTAATTTTTTAGTCTTAGTACATACATTGATTAAACATAGTCCCAACTTTTACCATTTCAGGAAATAAACGTGGTAGGTTGGGATCACACTGATAGGAATTGTGAAAAATCACAATTTACAGATAGATGTAAACCTACATGATAAACTGCATAAAACCTCTGCCATATGTAGAAGAGTTGATGTCATTATTACCTACTTGTTGTAGAAAGAAGACTCAGAGAAGATATGATATCTGTGCCCTAAAATGTATGAAGGGACATTATATAGAGAAGCAAAGACATTTCAGAGAGTAAATCAGTGTACAGGTTATATTAATGAGGGTACTAATAACTGCTAATGAATTTATGTGCCTGGTGCATGCCTCTAGGGGTTTTAAGAGATTTGGAAGCTGATCAAGGAACATAGATGACCACAAGGCAATAGTAGCATACACAGTTTTTATTTGAGAGCCACTTTGACAGGTCTGCACTAGCGCCAGTTCTTCACAACATGAGACTGTCCAGAGGGTTGAGGCAAGAGGGCTACTGTCCATAAGTGGGAACAGTCAAGGGAACTCCCAGGAGAGAGGGAATGGGATCAGAGAGAGTACTTAACTCTCAGCCTCACAGTGGAGAGTCACTAGGTCAGAGAATGCCAAAAGGCAGCAGCAGTTCTGGGTCTTTACGGTGCCTGGGCTTATCTTGTCAGTTTCTCAGGAAAAGGAGGATGCTAACTGACTAAGATTCTGCTTGTTGGGGTTATGTTTAATACAATTGGATATGTAAAAACTTATTTGGTACTGGCTGGCTTTTGAGATAACAGGTGTCAGCCACTTGTGAAGAAATAAACAAGGCAGGGGCCAGTATACAGAGACCACTGGACTATTTCTGTAACAATCCTAAAGTCTCTTTCACTTATCTCATTTAATTTAGAGGAAGATAATTTTATTCCAGAAATGGAACTAGAATTTCCCCAAATTGAATGGACTACTTTGAAGACATTATTGAAGAGATTAAACAGATACTGGATTAAGTGTAATATAAAATCCTTTCCAGGGACCTAGTGAGTAGGGTGCTGGCCCCACATACTGAGGGTGAAGGGTTTAAACCTGGCTCCAACCAGACTTCAACAAAAAAATAGCCAGGTGCTGTGGCAGGTGCCTGTAGTCCCAGCTACTCAGGAGGTTGAGGCAAGAGAGTCACCTAAGCCCAGGAGTTGGAGGTTGCTGTGAGCTATGATGCTATAGCACTCTACCGAGGGCAATAAAGTGAGACTGTCTCTACAAAAAAAAAAAAAAAAAAAAAAAAGAAAAAAATCCTTTCCAGGTCCGTCCTCTGGCCATATTGAATATTCATCATAAGTTTCTAAATCAACTAAGCTATCCTTATGAATAGTAATAAGCATAAACCAAAACCACTATTTTATCACTGAAATATTTTATATTACAAAAAAATTACCTTTAATATTATTTTTTGAGACAAGAATTCTGTGGTTCCTGATTCTATGTGCACATGGGAGGAATGTAGGGATTTTTTATGAAATTGTTGATATTAAATTTTTTTGAGCAAGTTCTCAGGAACATTTTTGAAATTTTCATTTCACCTTTGAATAAAATCTTAAAACCAAGCTGGGCAGGGTGGCTCACACCTGTAATCCTAGCACTTTGGGAAAATGAGGTGAGTAGATCACTTGGGCTCAGGCTTTTGAGACCAGCCTGAGCAAGAACAAGCCCCACTTCTCTGAAACTGAAAAACAAACAAACAAATAACAACAACAACAAAAAAAACTAGCCAGGCGTCATGGTGGCTGCCTATAGTCCCAGCTACTTGGGAGGCTGAGGCAAGAGAATTCTTGAGACCAAAATTTTGAGGTTGCTGTGAGCTTTAACACCATAGCGTTTCTACCCAGGGCAACAGAATGAGACTCTGTCTAAAAAAAAAAAAAAAAAAAAACCTTAAAACCAAATTCTTTCACATGTTTATTTGTTTTACTGATGATTTTTAAGTATTTATATGTGTTATTTGTGATTATTGATATATAATGACACTAAAAGTCTTTTAGTTTCTTTAAAAAATGAAACATAAAAGGAGCATAGAGATTCTTTAGATTATCTACCTCAGTACTTACAATTAAAATATACAGAAAACAAAGTGTGTTTTATTTCTTACATACTGATCCCAAGGTATAATACACATGTGTATGAAAATATATACATAAAATATAAAATATATACATATATAAAAGACATATAAAGAAAGTACATAATTCTGTTTGTAGTCTCATGATTTCTTATTCATGTTATATGGCAGTTCCAGTTGGTCCCTCCCCAGCCATTCTAATATAGCATAATAAGGAGTGATAGTATCTAATCTTACCGAAATGCCTTGAATTTTAATAATACTGAAAAATTTATATTTCAGTATGAGCATTACAAAACATCTCTGTGACTTCAGTGATACCAGCAGTAACAAACTCTTTATCTTTAATAGAGTTCCCACCTTGGTTGTAGAAAGCGCAGTGTCACCCGCAGATTGGTCACAGACACTGTATAGCAAAGTGAATGACCTTAATGTTGTCAATTTGGCAGTGCATTATCTAAGGGTGATGCCGTCCTTTGCTGTACATCAGAAAACATTCTCTAAGTATGGCTGGATAGAAAACAAAATTGAGTATACTACTCTAGAAGACGACTGAAGCACAATTTGGTTTCAGAGGAAAAAAAATGAAGATACTATATACATATGTATTTATATATTTAAATATTTGGTTTTATCAAAGAAAAACTATTCTTAAGAAATAGCACCTACTTTTATTTCTTGTTTTCTATAAAAGTAGACTTGGTGGGAGAATTATATTAACCCCTATCTGGAAAAGATGCAGTTAAAATTAAAAACCTTCCATCACAGACGTAAGTCTCTGCACTCGTACTTAGTCCATTAAATTTCTTGTAATCCATTATTAGATTTTTATAATGAATTTCATGGCTATAGTGTATATGCCATTGCTACACACACAGTAGGTCTGCCAGTTAAAATTTCTGATGTTGCATTCAACAAAAAATCTTATGGTAAGTTTGCCTTGCCACAGCAGCTTGTAGATTATTTTAAAAATCCCATTGTTACTGTTACAGTTTTCAGGATCTTGCCACTGCTGTGGTTTAGTGCCATCAGTATCGTAGCACCACCATCTGCCCAAGAGACAGTTCATCCATTTATACACCTCCAGAGGTGGAGGACAAGTCCAAAACTTCACTGTGATTAAATCACCTTAGGATTCTGGGCCAGATCCTCTGTGCAAGGAATGGGATTATTGTGGAAGGTTTGGGTGGACTAGAGCCCACACATTTGATGAAAGTGAGCAAAGTATGGTTAAGAATTTAAAAATTAAGTATCATCCCAAAGTAAATAAAATTTTTATTACTTTTTTTTGGTGTTAAATTTTAGCCTTTCTTTCTGTATATCATTAATAATATTAACAAAAATTGCTCACATAGTGAAAACATTTCTTATATTTATTTTAAGATGTATAGGATCAACTCTGAGCAATTTCAAAACGACATTTATTTACTACTGGCCTTTAGAAAGTCAATATGTAAAAGAGTTACTTCTTCTGCAAGGTTTATGTATGCCTGAACACCCCTTATTGGAAATTATTCTTTGTTCTAGCCCTAAATAGGAGTTTCTCTAATACTTCCTTTGGTTCAGTGAAGTCTTTACAATAATTTTGTTATCCCCAGAAACACTAACACAGCATAAGGGGAGCAAGCTCAGACTGTCACAGCTCTGAGATTTCTGTAAGTGGCACATTGCTTGGAATATTTTGTTGAACCTCCCGCTGTCACGTTTTTCACTTATAAAATGGAAATAATAACACCAACCTCAATGAATTCTGGAAATTCACACCACATGATATTTGAGGGCACATAGCCTCCAAACTGGCAGATAATGGTCTATGGACAATTTTGTAGTTTGTTGCTTAAAATGTATATGTGTACATTTGTTTGACTTCTGCAATTACAAGAGGTGCTCAGTGTGCTTGTATTCACCTTCTGTTAATGGTATTTATATTACAATTTTAATCCATTTTTTTCTTAAAATGTATATACATGTTTCTGGCACTCTCTGTATTTGTGGAACCAGACATGTATTGCATCTTATATAAGTGTTTTAATTATAAGAGATGAGAAGAAAATAATAGATACTGTTTTGCATCTTTTAGTCACTATCATATTAGCCAGTTTCATGATGGCATAAGCGGCATTTTGGTAACCCACGTTTATCTTGTTGTGTGGTTTTGCTCTTTTTTTTTGTCTCCATAATTACAATGTCAGATACATAGGAAATAGAGTCTTATCTTTCTTAATTGTTGCTATGTCACTAACGCTCAGAACAGAGATTGCTGCTTTTTGAATCATTCAATAGATTTAGTTATTTAACAAAGGCAAAAATATGTAAACATTTAATGAGATTGTAAATGAAGATTCAATACCGGGAGAAGACCATAGATGACAGGTGAACAAATAACATATAAATAGCATGTGTTGTGCAATCAAACTTGAAAACTCACTTTACAAATTTCCTGTAAATTCGAGCAAAACTTACTGCTGACAATGTTGATTTTCTCCTTGGCATCTTTCTATAACTCTCTGGGCTTGTTGCAGTATGTTATTTCATGTGCAGTAAATGTTGTTTGAAAACGTATTCTCAATTGAGTAACAAGATTTTAATCTTACTCTTCAAATTTCCATAAATTGGAAATTAATATCATTGGAACCTCTAATATATTTAAATTTTTTTGTTCCTAGTCCTACATGAAATCAGCACATTGTACTCTACAAGTGTATTAATGTATACATGATCTATGTGTTTAAGATTTAATAAAAAAATGAAATTTAGAGAATATTTTATGATAGAAAAAGAAGATAAGAAAACTGCATGTTACCTAAGCAGAACACTATTTGATTATCTGGTGGGTACTTTTATTACTAAATTTATTGAACACATAGATTTTTCAATATAGAGATATAATTATATACCATTTATCTTTTACCTGAGAATTTACATTAAGTAGTGGTTTAGTTGGAAGCTTGGTATGTTTGATTACTACTCTTTTATTTTGGTGATAAGTTAGATGTCTTCTTGACATAAATACATTTTCCTTTTAACTTCTCTCTCTTCCTCCTCTTTTATAACAGAAAGTGATTAAAATCCATGTTACACTTTTCAAGCTTTCTTTTGCTCCTTTCTTATCTAAACTCACATTTTAACCAATTAGGCACCTAATAGACCTGGAAGTAAGAAGTCAGAGAAGTCGTGAGTTTTAATTAGGGATCAGGAAAATCTAGTACTACCTGGGTGAGTCAGGCTTGGGACGAGACAAGCTGTTTGTGGATCCAAGAGGCAGAGGAGAGAAGGGAACTGCACAGCCGTTCCAGGCATGGATGTGTTGTCTGTGTCAGCTTTTGCATTACAGCGGGGACAGAATTGCATGGTTGCCAAAGAGACCAGATCATCCCTAAGACCTAAAACATTTACTCTCTGACCCTTCACACAAGAGATTTGCATTTCCCGTATCTAAGCCATCTGGATTTTTTTTTAACTCATTAGATAATATTTGTTAATCAAAATCAGCCTCCTTCCCCACCTCTTAGGTGACAGTAAAGATCATTCAAAATCCAAAAGTCTGAAAGTGTTGCTCTTAAGAAAATGTTTACAGTTTCTTACTCTAATGAAAAATAAAAGAAGTGGAAAAGATAAAGGTAAGTGACATGAAGATGTTGCTTTTGAAAATATAGAAAGGAAAAGTATAAATTTAGAGAAGTACGTCAGAATCTGTTGGTTTTTATAATTTAAAAATTATATTCACATTTAGATTTAAAATAGGATGTTATAAATGTCTGTTAAGTATAAATATGTTACATTAAATCATGTGAATGCTTACAAAGCAATGTTACCACTTAGAAATAAATTCTGTCTGAATATTGACCTTTAACTTATATTCAAAATAAGTTCTTTGGAATAAATAAATTCATTGAAATTTATTTTAATACTGCTCCAAATAATTACTTAGGAGTCATTAAAATGCTACAAGTACAGCAAATGCACAGGAAAGCCATGTAGCTAGCTTTGTATCCCAAGTATTATGCCAACTGCACTCTACGTTTGATTGTAGTGACTCGGAACTCCTCTCTAGCACCACCCCTGTTGAACTGCACACATGCCTCCATCAATACAATCTGTTTTGAAGGTGTGAGTCTTTTAGTTATTTTCTAAAGTTTGCCAAAGGGGCATGTGCATCTGCCAAAATGAAAAACATGGGACAATTTTTGTGCCTCTAGGTGGCTCTAAAATGGCATGCCACCATCTGCCGCTGGGCATGTTCTAACGATAAACATTTAAAATGCTGTATCTAGTTTTACGAGATTACAAGTATTCTGAGTCTTTATCTACTTTGGAACTATAAACACAGTTGAAACACACAAACACACACCCCAAAACACACGAAGTGAAGCTTTCATATTGACTGCTTTACTTATAAAGCTTAAGGAGAAAATTATGTTATTATAATGTGTTGTTATTTGTTGATGATGTACCAATCACTATACTATTAACAGAAATATGGGCAAAATAACATTAAATCAGTATCTTCTTAAATGATGTTTATTTAGTCTCTTCTTTAGAGCTAATTAAAATTTACAGATTCAGAATTTATTTCAAAAATTGAGATAAAGTTTTTTGAGAGAAAACATTGAGATAAATACACTGATTCACATTTCTATTACTTATACACTAGGTAATCAGAACTTTCTTAGGAAAATATCTGTCAACATTTGAACTGTGATTTATATGATTTGCTTCCTCTTATAAATAATCCAATACAGTGAGCTGCATATATGAAGAATGAAGTTGATTTTCATCAGGGAAAGTACATGATTTAGTGTCTATGTTAGATATTGCTCTTTTTTAAAAAAATTTTTTATTGTCTGAGATTCATTGAGGGTACAAAGAATTAGGTTACACTGATTGCATTTGTTAGGTACAGTCCTCTTATAATTTGGCTTTCATTTTTCTCTAAGAACATGAGGTACTATTTTTGCAGAATTTTATAGAGATAAAATTATGTACCATTTATCTCTTACCTGAAAATTATTTTAGTGTAAAAACCTAAAAGTCCACTATCAAAAACTAAATGTAATATCACCCCAATAATGAAACAGATGTTATTACTTCCCTATTAGCTCCTTATTCCCCTCACAAAACACTACTCCTCAAATAAGTACTCCAGCATCACTTTCCAGCTGAGTTGTACCTGTTTTTAAACATTAGGTAAATATAACCATAGACTATAAAATTCAGGTTTTTAAAAAAATTTATATAAACATGTCTGTTATGAAGACGCTGCCATTTTAAAATGTATTTTCTAATATACCATTAATTTAATATGTTTTTTCTGTATCAGTAAACAGTTGTTCCATTAGTATTTATTATTTTTTTTCCTTTGTAATAGCTTAGAAAATGGAAAATGTCCAAAGTTTGTTAAAACTGAAAAAAATATTTAAAAAAAAATCTCTCTTCTCTGTTTTTCTTTCACTTGACTGAAAAGTAGTTATGCAAGAATGTAATTTGGTAGTAATTCCACAACTCAGTTTTAGGGAATTATTATTTTATTATTTACACTTAAATTTTGAGTGTACTACTTTTGTACACTTTTTAGGGAATTATTATTTTATTATTTACACTTAGTTTTTAAGTCTACTATTTTTGTTTTTAAGCAAAATTTCAGGCACACGTCAAAAGTCAGAGGACGGTACAGGCATTGCCCATATACCCCTTTCCCATTATTGAAATTCCCCAACAGGGTACTACATTTGCTAACAATTGATGAATCTACAATAAACACATCATGATCATGCAAAGTGCATAGTTTATATTAGGGTTTTCACCCTTCGTCTTGTACATTCTTTGGGTTTGGTGGACAAATGTATAATGCAGTGCATTTATCATTGTAGTATCACATAGAGTATTTTCACATGCGATAAATGTGTGAAAATGTATTCTGAAATTAATAATATTTTAGCCATAAAATTAAATATTTACATAACTGAAATTTATATCACTGGCCCTTCTAATATATTTCAAGCTTTTTATTAGAAAATAAAATTTGGATAATATTTCATATAGGGAAAAAATAGGAGAAATACATATAGTTTTATTACCTAAGCAAAATCCTATTTGATTGTCTGGTAGGTGCTTACTACCAAATTTTATTAAATAAATAGATTTTTCAATATAGAGACATAATTATGTGCCATTTATTTGTTACCTGAGAATTTTCACTAAGCAGCAATTTAGTTGTAAGGTAGGTGTATTTGGCTACCACTCTTTTATTTTGGGAATATCTCTCCTTCATGTAGATTTCCTTTTGACTTTCCTCCCTCACTGCATTCCTTACTTTCATACCCCTCCTACTTGTCTGATCCTCTTAGTGATGTATATACACACACCTCTCCCCTCACTAGACCCTTTTTCTGCCTCTTACTTGGTTTTATGAATGAAAGTGCCTGATTCACACATGGAAACAGTCTGTAAGTACACAGCAACTGACCACATGTTCCTCGCACAGGCAACTTTCTTCCTGATTCAACCCTAATTCCTTCCTTGAACCCTATCCATACTTACTTCCAAACACTTTATCTCCAATTCCCATTTGTTAGAACCTTCACCCAACAATTATCTTAACATTTTGCATGCAGAGAAAAGTTATTACTTGAAATTTACGCAATCTTGTTAATTTGGAGCAACTTTATGATATATGGCCACAGATCTCAACAGGTCTCAATATTGCCAGGCACCTCTACCATGTTCCCTTAGCAATCTTACCTTTGCACATTTTAGGTTAACTCTGTCACGTCTGTCTTCTCTAGCTTTCCACAACATCTGCAGTAATCGCTTCAGATTTCTCAACCATTACAGACAAAGAAGTTGAAATCAGCCCTGCCACTGTGCCCTAGATATTTTCTCCCCTCTCTCAAGGATTTCAATCCATGAATCATCTTTATCTTCTAAGCATCAATTCTTAACTCTTTGTAGAGTTAAGACTACCTTAATATCATCCACTTACAGAAAAGCAACTCACCCTCTAGACACCCATTACTCTGCTCTCTTATTTAGCTATATTATTCTTTTATCTATATACTACATAGATCTTAACTTACCATTATCTTCTTAATTCAGTCTAACTGAGCTGGAGCTCTTATCACTTAACTGGAAATCCTGTTAATGAAAATGGCCCTGCATAAGCCCACCTTGGGAGTCAGATCTCTATCTTCCTTTTATTAGAATTTTCAGTAACAATTAAAACAGGAGACGTTTGTTTCTTTCCTGAAAATTGTTCTTTTTGAAACTGCTATGACATGACACTACTCTGGTTTTCCACCTATTTCATGGACAGTCTCTGTTTAGCTTTTCTAATCTTTGCTAGATGGCTTTGCCTAAGGTACTTCTAAATGTTCAAAGTATTTGTGTGCGTGTGTCAGTCATCATTCTCCTGCTTCATTCTTTCTGTATGTGACATCATTCAGTTTACAACACTAGAAGTCATATCGGTGTTTCTCAAATGTAGATGCTGATCCCGGACCCCATCTTTTAGAGTCAATATCTGCTGCCTCACTAGGGTCTGGACTTGTATGAGTAGACTTCCAAACCTGCCTAGTCCGAAGAGAACTTAGACACTCAAGCTCCAGAGTGCATGCTGCCCACAACCTCTTCTCATTTTAGGAAACGGAACAACCAACTCTGCCAGAGAAGACGTTAGTTATATCCCTGATTCTCCCCGCCCCCTTGCTGTAAACTGATGTTCTTGCTATCAGAAAGTGCTGGTAGCTTAACTTAAAATTCACCCCTGATATAACCACTTTTCAACATTCCCACTGCTGAAATTCCAGACCACACTGCCATTGTGCCCTGTCTGATCTGAAATTCCAGACCGCACTGCCATTGTGCCCTGTCTGATCACCACACTGTCGTCATGCCCCGTCTGATCTACATATACAGGTTTCTCACTGGTCTCCCTGCCTTCTCTCCTGACTGCCTACAGAGCATGGTCCACACTGCTGGCACTCATCTTTCTAAACCATAAATCAAATAATTTTATTTCTCTGCTCAAAAATCTTCTGCTTGTGTTTCATTTCACATTGTATAAAATACAAACTTAATAAGCTTCTACTTCCCTTTGCCCGTGGTTCCAGTATCATACCTTTCCATAACCCTTCTTGTTTTCTAGCACGTTTTCAAGTCCAAAGCCTCAGCCATTGCTTTTGTTTCTGCCTGAAAGATTTTTTTGCCAGATAGTCTCATGGCTGTTTCTATTCATCCTTTATGAGAATGCTACTCTGATCATCCTAAACAAGTAGCTGATCCAACAATTACATCTACCGCATAACTACCACATTATTTGCATTATCCATAATATTATTTAGTAAAGCAATTTAATTATATATCACTTTTTTTTTTGTGCTTACTACTCACCCAATCTGTAAACTCTATGTAGGTGGGAACGCTTATTTCTTCTTCAAACCTATTGTACCATTGCTTAGTGCACTAGCTAGCATATTGTAAATGTTTAGTAAATTTAATTGCTTAATTAACAAGCAAATACATTGATTATTCTTGATTTTTTAATTAAAAATTCTGTTTTCATATCTTCATTCAAAACCTGGTAGATATTAAAATATTAATTACCCTTCTTTGCTAGTATTTACCTAATTTTCTTTACACTGAAGAGGGGTTCAATAATTTGTTTTTGTGACTATTTTATACATGAATGGCAAGGTGAGTGACACAATTAGATGTTGTCAAATAGTAGAGTTTCAAGAGATGGGGAAAAAAACTGTAGTTGGATATAGATTTCAGAGCTGGAAGCCAAGAATCTGATATGGATTGAACAGTGGCTTGTTGTGTGGCATGGAGAAATAATTATTTCTTCTTTAATCTATAATATAGATTTCAGTATTAGCAAGTTCCCAACCTAATAGGATATTTGAGGATTAATTAAAGAGTATCTTTAAGGTTATTTGATTTTACTTTAAAAGGTGCCATTAAAGTAGCAAAAAGTGATTTATGCATTACTGTAGTTTGACACGCTTTTCCATCTCTTACCAGCTAGTTAATACCGTCTGTATTAAAGAATATTAGACACCACCACTGGTCCACCAAGGATAGGGGGGTAAGAGAAGTCAGGGCCGGGGGCATGCAATAAGGGAAGGCATAGTCTGCAGACAAAAACATTAACAACATTGGATAAAAGCTTACTTTTTATTATTAGTTTGTGCTAGCAATTCTAAACAGTGGCAGTGATAGAATAGTGTTCTCTGAAAATCAATTTTTTCTTGTCTAAGTTTTAATTACCATATAGTGCAGAGTTTTAATAATATAAGTGTAAATTTCATGTTAGCCAATTCTTATGACTTTTTCTCTAATAAATATTGTAATCCACATAAGGTTGTTAATATGGATAACTCCCAGTTACCCAGTAGGACACAGTTATGCTTGTCCATTTCCAGAATAAGTTCCCATCAGCTCAGGATTGTCCCAGTTCCCTTTGGCCACAGTTTGCATGTGCTATGTGGTGTTTCATATTCTTGCATTTCCATGGTAGATTTGAAGCAAGTAATCACCGTATAAAAATTGTCAAGATGAAGGAAAAGAATTTGGGTTTCTTTGATTCTGCTCTCCCCTGTGACCACATGCAGATTTTGTGTTTAAAATTTGGAAGCCACTAGAATAGAATGTGAAGAAACTCAATCAAGACCAGGACTGTAATTTCTAGAATTTATTACCAAGTGAATTTGCATAAATCTTTGCCAAAGTTGTATTTACATTTAGGTCTTTTCTTAAGTACTTGTATATGTGTTGCTTCAGGCAAAAAAGTTTTTGGAAATTAAAAGAAATAAAGCTTTATGAGTTAAAAGAGATTGACAGTTCTGGTTATCTTCCAAATCTGAATATAAGAAGTTATATGGAAGTTAAGGCTAGAAAGCTGTAATGCTATTAATAATTATTTTTAATATATAATCTCCCTGTTTAAAAAATTCATTAATTTAAATAATGTCATGTCTATTTTTTGTGTGTTCTTATTTTTATATGATTTTTGTACTGTCATGTCTATTTTTTATGTGTTCTTATTCTTATATGATTATTTTCAAAAGTCCAGGAAGAGAAATTATTAAATTTTTTGCCTTTACCCTGTTTCATGATTATTACTAAAAATAATTTTGTTATATAGAGAGATGGATGTGAGTCACTTTTTGCATTAATTACTCTAGGTGTCTCGGATAACCCCAAAGATGCATATTCCACATCACCCTTTCTGTGAAACTTTTCCCAAATGCATACACTTATTTTCTTGCTGATGGCTAAAGTTTTTGTTTTCAAATATATAGAAAAAAGTTGAGATCTTTCCAATAATTATAATTACTATGTTTGATTCAAGCTAAAATTAAAATAAAGACGTATTGTAAGAGTGGGGACTAGTTCCATTTCTTCATTCTGCCTTATAAACTTAATCACTACTGATTCTGAACCTTCATAAATTCTTGCACACTGTTATTTCCCTTAGATATTGCCAAAATTGTGCTATTAAAATGGCAGATCTCTTGATGTGTTTAAATCATTTGGCTTAGTCTGAGCTGATCCTTTTTAAGTTCTGGTATTTGCCATACATAAATGTGTGTTTTCTAATATGGATAAAGCAAAACTGATGATAAAATTATTATTTAAGAATAGAGCAATATAAATAAGGACCCTAGATCCTAGAAATTACCCAAATGAGTTCCTCATCAAGTGTTCTTAATACTTGTTTGATTAATTAGCAGCATATAATTCTGTAGAATATTGTAAAATTTGATTTTCCTTTTCCCCGTCCTACATTTACTGGGGGAAAATGCACAGCCTCCTGTCTCTTGAATGGTTGGTTTTCTTTATTCCCGCTCATCGCTGGGGGCTGGAGTTGGCTCTCTAACCCTTGGTTTTGGCTTGTGCCTATGTGTTGGAAGAGTCTATTATGCATTTTCCTGCTGCATAAGGGAAGAAAGAAGAAGGAAAAAACTCCTTTGTGCATTTACACTGTGAGTCTGCTCCACAGAAGGAGCTTGGTGAATATTTGTGTACTGGACCAATGAACAGAGCCAAGATAATACGTTTCAAGGGCAATTGTATTATTGCCTTCCTCACTGTTTTCCTGACCACCATGGCACCTTCTCAGGGTGAATCAGAGTACATGAAGTCAAGACGCTGCTAAAAACATACCTCTGTAATTCCACTCCCTTCCTTCTCATCTCTGCAGGCCTCAGGGAAAATTGTCAAGTTTCCAGTATGGAACAGGTGGATTGCTCAAGTTCAGATAATTTGAGAAGATTTTTATAAAGAGGCTTGGACAAAGGAATCATTTTGCAATGCATAAGTTCAATGCAATGATTTCAAATAGACTGGTTCTAGTTAATGTAACAATTCCAATTAATACTTTCATATATTTATATGTAGAAAACACATAATCAAGAATATTTAATTTGCCAAGAGATTTGGATTTTAGGAAATTATTTAACAAAAGTTTTCTTTAAAGAAATGGAAATGATCATTTCTGAACCTCACAGGAATGGCATGATGAGTAAATGAGGTAATCTATGTATGAAATTGCTTGGAAACGAAGTTGAAAATTTAAGGTGAAAGCGAGAATGTGGCATAACATTGGGGTATTTCAAAGACAATGGTTCATTTTGAAAAATATTAGTTCACGTACAACTCATGAGATACATTGACATGCATAGGTACAGTAAGATTGCAAACGTGATTTTAGTAAATCTGCAAACATGAGTCATACACATACTTGTACTTTTTCAAGGGCTATTTTCATTATTTTGGTTGAATTATTATACCCTTTGTTCTGAATTAATTTTATTTACTTGACTTGGGGATGGTATATGCAGCATCCAGTCTTTTTTCTTGATTAAACAAATAAGAATTTGAAGCATCATTTTCATAATGCATATAATTCTCTGTATCAGTTGAGAGCAAACTAAACAGTGAATCAAATTTAAGTCACAAAAAAAATACCCTGGCACTTGAGACAGAAAGCTGTATGTCACACAAATTGGCCCCAATAATTCCAGGGAGCCTGTTCATCTGCTCAGGTATTATCACGAAGGCATCCCAGGTTGTAGTTCATACCTCCCAGCCCAGTAAGACATTCGACTGCACAGTTCATACAATACTGCCTAAGCAGGGGGTAGAGATTTCACTTAAAATGCAGGGAGTAGTCAATGAAAACTCAGGGGGTGGCCAGATACCAACAGTGTATTAGGGCAAAGCTGAAGTGTTCTTGGAAATAAAATCCATTTCTGAGGTGCAGTGTCATATTTTGATATTATTCCCTATTATTATCACAAAGGAGTTTTTCCTTTCTCTTTTAAGTTACTTGAGATTTTCCAAAAACAACAACATAATAATGTGAAAACAGGAAAGGAAAAAGAAAATAAATTTAATGAAGTTTGGGTCTACAAAGTAGACAATTTGCTCGTATTTTACAGAAGTGTGGAGACAAGTCCAATTTCTATCTGTAAAGGAGTGTTGTAATTGGAAGTGTTTCAAAAGCTAGCTCTCACCTGAATCCCAGAGGCACCCGGTGTTTATAGAGAGTGCTGCATGCTCTTCTCCCATTTATAAACTTATTTCTTTTAACAGAAAAGTAGGCACAGAGGCAGGTGTATGATTCCAATTGCCTGGAGTTTATTTAAATAGTCTATTTACTTTTCTGCTGAGTGTAATAAAAGGTATTTACCACAGCATATGCCACATGACAGGGCACTTTTGATTTCTTAGAAATTGTTATGTTTGAGGGAATACAGACTTGGGGAGCTAAATCTTCATTAAAACCGTGATTTAACTAGCAGATTCCGTCAGCATACAAGCAGATTCAATTAAAGCTAGATGAGAGGTTTTTATTAGCTTGTCTTTTTAGATTTCAAAGAAATAGTCTCTCTCCACTGCCACCCTCACATATATTAGCATTAAATAATTTCAGTTTCAACTTAGCATCAATATTTTTGAGAAGATGACTCTTTTTGAGTAATTCATTCAGCTCTCATAAATCATGAACACACGTTTTAGTGATGAGGAACAATTTGGCTAAGGCATTTCTGTGCAAGAGGCTGCAGCCTGATAATAATGCATTTGGACAGTGGGCTTCAGCCATTATTTGAATAGACTACACTAAGGCAATAAATTATTTTCATTTTGGAATGACAGGGTTGCACATCTTCCATGCTGTGCCTCACCTGGCTGTTGTTATCACAAACCCCTTTATTCTGTAACAAATTATAGCAAATGGAAAGGGCTTTAGAGTGATGACATGTAGGTAATATCTCCTGATAATAAGGATGTAACACTTGCTGCCACAACAAATGTACTTCCTGCTGGTATTTTTTATGTGATGTTGCCTGCCGTTTTTCTCATTGCCCTTAGATGCAGGAAGCTTTCATATATGGTCTGACAGGTGGACGAACATAATACAACCTGTGAAGCACTTGTAATGTGAAGAATACATCATCTGTCAAATGTGAACTTGGACTGGCTTCATTCTCCTTTTCCTATTCCTGGTATAATTAATCTTCTGCAATTAACAACATATCAGATCGATCATTGACTTTTAATCAGGATAATTTACCACCTTAAAACAGATTAAATCTGATTTTCTAGCCCATGAGTCAAAGACTTGACTTCAATGAGTTTAAGCCAATTTCAAAGACCACAGACATATTTTTATGGTATTAAAGTGACACTGTGCTCTGTTTTCACCATCCATGGGAGCTCTTTGTAGCTCTGGGCATCCTTCCGGGGGAGGAGTAGTGGCTGAGACCCAGCTCCATCACTTTGCTGCACCTTTTAGGAAGGCACAGAGAAATGCCAGAGGCAATGGAGGGCAGGGACAGCATATCAAGGTTTTGTTTGAACCAGACAAAAGCCAGAGTTTGATGAGCAGATCTCAGAAGGAATGGAATCTGAATTGTGTCATATGGAAATGAAAGGGAGAAATCAAACAGATCAAGCTAAAAGCTTAACCCCAAATGCCTGTATATTCTACCGTATGCTTTCATTGAGTTAATTTGAAATTGGTTAACATGTGTGATATTGGGGCTCAATAAGATGACCCCCTGATTCAGAAACCATCTTCGAAATCCAAACTTGTCACCGTGGTCGCTGTAATCATTCGTGTCTCTATACACACACGCATGTATTCACATATTTATGCACAGGCACCTGTGTGTGTGTGAGGGTTTTATCACATACAGCTATTGCAAACATTTAAAACTTTGTTTTAGGAGAAGTTTTGAAATGTGTGCAGATTTTGGGGGGTATCTTGGCAACTTGGACAAGCTAAACTAAATTATCATATTTGCCAAAAATGTCTGGGCACTTTAAACAGGTGGCATGTTTCTTTATATTTAACAGTTTTGTATCTCCAAAGCAATCTATCAAACTTCCTGATGGTACTCTGACATGTGTGCCATTTCTGATGTGGCATAGACAAAATGAAACTGGTAAAAATGTTAGATATGTCCATGGGCAGCCCTCTGTGGGTTATGTGGAACTGCAGGTTTTATGTTTCTACTCAGACTCATATTCAGCTTCCGTAAAATATTCAGCCCACATATTACTCTGACTGTCTCATATGTTACAAAAATTAGATATGGCTGACTTGGTGCTACCTGACGAGGCAATATCAGCCCCACGTAGCATCCTCCATGCAGATTTTTATGTGATCAATTGGCAAGCCTGGACTCTGGACAATTGGGTGTTAGGAATAGCTATCTGTTAACTTGGTTTTATTTTGTCTCTTTCTACCTTAAAACTTCTTTTAAAAAATATCCCTTTGCTTTATCTGTTATCTTTTCCCTGAAGAACTTCATGAGTTTATCTTTGTTTGATGAGAACAGACAGCGAGGTACCTATTCTGAATGATTTGGACTTTTACTGACCTTCAATCAGAGGACACAGATTATATTTTAAAGTGAATCCTCTCTCTAAATCTCATAATTATTTGATTCTAAAATAGAATACATGCCTTATAAACATGTAATTTGTGGGCCAACTCCATAGAAATCAGACAATGACATAGCTTGTTGGGAAAGGTTGATTAGAGAAAGCGTTTGGGTTGGGAAGATATAGCAACTTATCAAGGGAAAGGGTCCAGCATTGTGACTATGTCCAGTTACACCCCGAGATACTCATGTGGGGCAAATCAATTTCTGTTGTCTATTTTTAGATACAGATGCATTTTCACATACAACATTGTTCTAAATCAGGGTTTTCACAGCTGATTTAGAAACCTGCAGTTTAGTAATTCACTATGACAGTTTTTGTTTATGTTTGCATTGATGTCAGTAATAATCTTAAAACAGTATAAAACCAGCACCTTGTACCCAACGATTGCATTATTATACACAGCTATGATTTAATAAACAAAAAAGTATATTAAAATACAGCCAGCTAATTACAACACCTACATTTCTGTTTGCATTTGTGATAGTTTTAGTATCATACATTTTACATCTTGTTTTGGAATTACTATATTCCATTCACATCAGTGAAGACCAAATAACCTCAAAATGCGCAATACTATAAAGGATTTGAAAATCTTTGGAATGATAGTGGTGGGAAAATTGGGTCATCACAGAGCACAGGTACATATATAGTGTAATGTTACATGGGGCCTTATTCATGTTCGAGAGACAGGCAAACTATTTTTTTGTCACTTTAAGTTCAAGGTGGTTAGATCTACTTGTCTTTGTTGCTTTGATTTTATTTAATTTATTTTGAATTTTATATAAGTTATGTATTATGTGGAAATTATACCTAGTTTTAAATTTATATATGGTTAAGTAAAAGGTGATTAAGAAATATTTTAGCTCAATCTTATGAGTTCAAATGGGCTCTTAAGACTTTTCCTGTATTATTTAAGTTTAAGAAAAATTAAATAATATTTCAATGGTAAGATACCTCAAATATGTTTTTGGCATAACTAGATATTTTAAGGATATCAATTTAAGGGACATTATTTCTATGAGAAAATAATGTTTGAAACTTTTCTGCTGATAGTAATGAAATCACCATATATATTCTTCTGCTTGTTTTCATCCAATCTGTAACACTTAACAACATTTTAAAAATTAAAAAGAGGAAGTAAGTGTGCCATTGAGCCTTTTTGAGATTAACTCAAAAAACAGAAACCAATGCTCCTTACATGAAAAAAGTGAAAAATAGAAAAAAATAGAATAAATCTATATTTTTATGTTTTTAAAGTGAAATACAGTAAATTTAATTTTACATATTAAATTTTGCATTATATATTTTCCATCAAGTTTACACATCCAAAGTCCCAGTGTGAGAATAAATCCCTTAGTGATAGTAAGCTCTTCATTTAATTATAATAACTATTTCTTTTCCTCTACTATTCACTAACATTGTTCTGCTATCCAAGGCCCCCACTGCATACTTGACCCACAAATATAAGTTGATAAATATTAAAAAAGAAACTTTAAAATTAGTAAACCACATCAAAGACAATAACTCTTCTTAAGGAAGTATTCATTTGTATGCATATTGACTTTTTATCTCAAGTTGATCACATAGATTCAACAATGGCAGGATTTTGGGGTCCATGACTGCAATCGCATAGACTCTGTTGTGGTATTACTCTCTAACTACTAGACAGAGGAAGTCAAATATATCTTAGACTGAGCCTTTGCCCACATCTCACACTAACTACAACTACCACCCAACCAGGCTATCTTTAATACCAATAATAATTCAAAAATCTATTTTTTTTGTCAAATGTTACATTTTTGTTTATTTTATTTTATTTTTAGTAAGTCTTATTTATATCTGTTTCTTCAAATTAGGTAGATCAAAATCTTATATAATGGTTAGACTTTTTATAGGAGTATATAGGTGGTTATAAGGCTTATGATTTTTTCTAGATTTGTTATATACGATATTGATATTTTGATGGCAACTGCAAAAATCCATAAATCACTTTGGGCAGTGGTGACATTTGAACAATGTTGATCTTCCAATTCATGATCAAGAGATGTTTTTCCATTTGTTTCCTGTCCTCTGGGATTTCCTTCATCAACGTTTTGTAATTCTCTTTGCAGAAAGAGAACCAAAAAAGAATAGGCAAAGCAATCTTAAGCAATAAATAAATAAATAATAATAAAAAATCTTGAAACATCACAGTACCTGACTTGTAATTATACTTCAAGTCTACAAAAACCAAAACATTATGATAGTGATATAAAAGTAAAGACATAGACCAATGGAACAGAATAGAGAATGCAAAACTAAAACCAACTAATCTTCAACAAAGAGGACAAGAACATACACTAGGTAAAGAAAGCCCTATTCAATACACACTGCTGAGAAAATCAGATGTTACAAGCAGAAGGAAACAGAACTCCTCTCTCACCATAAACCCAAGTTATTTCAGATCAGATAGATTTACATCTAAGGCAAGAAACCATAAAATTTATGGAAGAAAATCTCCTCTAGACTTGTCCTAGGCAAGAATTTATGACTAAAAACCCAAAGGCAAATATATCAATGACAAAAATTTTAATGGGACTTAATTTAATGAAAAAGCTTCTGCACAGCAGGGAAATAATCAAGAGAGTGAAGAGACAACTTACAGAACAGAAGAAAGTATTCACAAACTATATATCTGACAAACAACTATAAGAATCTACACAGAACTCAAACAAATAACAAGAAAAAAAAACACATCAAGGACTGGGCAAAAGACATAAGTGGAAGTTTTTTGAAAGAGGATAAAGTAATAACCAAAACATATGAAAAAATGCTCCACATCACCAATCATCAGGGAAATGCAAACTAAAATCAAAATAAAATACCACCTTACTCTCATCAGAATGTCCACTATAAAGAGTAAAAAAATCAGTGGAAGGTGGTGTGGATGCAGAGAACTAGAAATGCTTATTCACTATTGGTGGGAAATTCTTCAAAGAAAGAAATGTAGACCTACCATTTGATTTAGAAATCCCAATACTAGGTATCCAGTGGGAAAGAAACCATATTATCAAATATGACACCTCTACTTGAATGTTTATCACTGGACAATTAACAATGTAAAGATGTGGAATCCACCTAAGTGTCCATGATTCACAAATGAATAAAGAAAATATGGTATAAATATACCATGGAGTACTACTCAGCTATAAAAAGGAATGAAATGACATCTCTTGTAGCAACTTGGATGGAACTGGAGATGCTAATCAAAGTATCTCCGGAATGGAAAAATAAACACCCCATGTTCTACTAATAATTGGGAGCTAAGCGATGGGCACACACAGGCACAAAGAGATAGATGAAAAGGATGTTGGAAACTAAGGTTTAAAACTTATCTATTGGCTACAGTGGACACTCGAAGGAAGGGCTTGAGTCACAAAGAACTAAATTTTTCATAATTTAGAGAGTATTTTTAGATTGGGCAATTTTTATACATATTTTTATTTTATGTAATTGTTTGTGAAATACAAATAAAAGCACAACCTAATAAATTGCTTTTATGAGAGTGGCATTTTTTTAGAACTTATCCATGAAAACCAAAAAGACTAAATAAAAAGGAAGAAGCCTTTCATTCTCCCTTCTTTACTGTACAGATAGCCAAGCTCTTTTAGCTCTGGTTTTGTAAGTCATGGCTTATTTTCATTACTACTTCTTGATTCATTCCAAGTAAATAGAGAATACCAAATAGACTTACATGCTTGTGTTCATTTTTGAAACCCACACACATCATCATTAGAGTAGTTATAGAGCTAAACATCACAAAAATACTTGGTCCAGTGGAAAAACCTGCAGCCATGGCTAACCTAACTTTTGGCTTCTGTTATTCACTTTGCAATAACTAGTGAAGGCTTCTTAACATACACTCTTCTATTTCTCAAAAGCTTGACACATTTATAAAAAGTCTTGGTTTACAAATTACAGAATGATGATCAGAAGTATAAAAATTACTTGTTCAAAGTGAGACCCTAATAACACAGGTTTCATTTTAAATCATAAAAAGACTGTTTTTAATTTTTCCCAGTTAGAAATTCCTGAAAATGAATCAAGAGGCTTAAGTAAACCCAGCTGGAAAAACACATCTAAGATCTATATAAGCTTCTGTCCAGCGTGCTATTTTCAGGAATAAAATTAAGACAAAAATATGGATTAAGATTAAAATGTCTCTTACAATTACTAAAGCAAATGAAGCAGAAAACCTACAGCTCAAATTTATTGGATGATGACGAGGCTCAGATTGTCATGTCAGACTGGTAGTGAATTTCTCAAATTTATGTGTAAATTTCACATCCTTGTGCAAGTAAATTTCTCAATGCTTTCATGCAGCTGTAAAATTCTCATTTTATTAAGCTTTATAGCACACGAGAAATAGAGGATGTTGAATGTGGAGTCAAGAGAAAATCTCTTCATTTTATGTTGGTGAAGTGAAAATCTTCTCTGAGTCATTTTTTTCTCCCTCAAACGTTTTGCTCATTTATAAAATATATTAACATTCCCCTATTTATCACACTATATAAAAGAAGACTTGAGAATATTGAATAAATTAATGAGTATAAGAATGACATGTGAATTGTAAAATGTATAAACATAGAGGAACTATTATTATCATTATTAAATTTCCATTTTAAGTTATTTTCATAGTTATTCCTATATATGAAGCATCAATACATTATCAGGTAAGAGGTCCATGTACATATCCGACAATCGATTGAACTCTCATAATATAGATCTCATTTCTACCTATGAAATGCAAGTGTTCTATGTTTGTTCTTAATTTCCACTTAATGTGGAGAAAATGGGCCTATGAATGTATTTTTATTGCTATTTTATTTCAATCAAGCTAAGTCTTATTTATTAGATAGAATGGATCTTAAACATCTATCTAATATAATTTTAACATCATATTTAACATCTATCATTACTTTTCTTGGCATGTGTGTACACATACTTTTTTTCTTGGCTTTTTCCACCATATTTTTATTTGATTCCTTGTTCTTCGTTATGCTTGGTTCTAGTGGAATAGCTTATATATATAAATTACAGATGAGAGATCTGAGAATGTCTTTGAAATCACTTGTTTTGATGATCTTTCTTACATATTTATGGTTAATAAGTAGCTTTTCCAGATCAAAGAATATTTGTGAATGTTAACATTATTTCAAAGTGATAATCTTGGTGAAGACAAATAAATTTTCTTCTGTTTTCTAAAGATCAGAGGTGTGCAAGACCCACTATCCCTAAGGTTACATACTTAGAAATTATAATAACTTCCAATGTGGCTTTAGAATAACACAGGAAAAAATATCAAGGAAACATTATTAGGTGAAAGGTCATTTATAAAGAAATTGAAAATTCTGTTACACTCATTCAAATATTTACAGTGCAATGCTTATTGGTAAGACAGAGTAGTTGATGCGTATTTGTAACTGCAGAGAGAGGAAGTGTGTTTTACGAAATATTGATAACTTTGATTCATAGAATGCTTTCGATTTTTCACTAAGTGATCTCCATATCAACATTTCCATATTTATCACATTGTATAAGAGAACAAGCTTAATAAATCTTGGCAGTTTTCGTAGCAGAGTTCAGAAAAAGGATTTTATTTTAAATTATTATAGTATTCTATGAGAAGTATATGTAAAATCTTAGCTTTATTGCGTTTGGGAGGAATGTATGTATGACCTTTGCTTAAAGCCAGTATATAAGCATGTATGACAAATGGAGGGATTCATGAGTGAAGAACACAAATTTGGATATGGGCAATGTTTTTGGCATTCTGTATTTGTAAATCATTAGATGAAAAGCACATGTTACCACGTGAACCCCTTGATTAATTCACATTGTTCTTACAAAGCCAGCTTTCTAAATGGCCAAACAGTTGACATCGCTATCTTCAAATGCTTTTCTATCTTTGTGTTTTCAATTCATTTCCACCCATCACTCTTGGTGATTACGTCTTCTGTTTTTTCTTTTTTTTTTTTTTAATCTGGCAAAAATTGTTTTCAAAAAAGGAAAAAGAAGCACAAGGAAGGGTGAGAGAGTGTTTCTGTGAATATGTCATCCAGTGACACACTGTAAAAGTGTAGGCTAGCCCTCAAAAGAGGTAATCTTTGTCTTGAGATAGGCAAATAAAAAGTAGCTCATTATTCTTTTAACATGGCTGTTCAAGACCCTGATCTAAAGCTAGGTGATTCAATAATAGGTATAAGGCTATGTGGTTTCTTGCAGTGGAACTTCCATAGCCATAGTTTTTTTAATAGTGCATAAGCAATACTTTTTATTGCTAGATAAATCACTAGTGGGTTCATGGAATACTTAGTGCAATCTTCTGGGGATGGATTTCCATAATTTTCACACATGTCCTGTGACATACAGGCAAAATTTAAGGATATGACAGAATCTGAACCTAGGATGATCAGTATAATGTTACTATGTGACATCAATACATGTTACTACATAATGAACTCAGCATTGACAGTCTATACTGATAGTCGGAACCACACCTATGATTTATCATCTATGCCCTGGTGATCTTTTATGTAAACACATGAAAAAGAGTCACAGTTAAGTTGTCACTTCCACAGTCCATTCAGTAAACTGGTATTCACCAACATATTTTGGCAATAATAGACACTTGTAGGCCTGCAATTAGTTGATAGGAAACGTTTGGTTAGCATATGACCACCAGTGAAAACATTAAATCTGAATTTGGCATATATTTACTGAGCACCTCCCGTGCCTCTGCACCAAGGGCTCACCGTGCAGCTCATCTAGACATGGCTGCTGACTTGTGGGAGCTCTGTGAGAAGTGGGGTTATGTTTTAAGGAGAAAACAATGAAATGGTGTTGTAGATGCTGTTAATTCTCTATGGCCACCTTGACTCTGGGAAGGTTTCAAAGGATGTTAACATTTAATGTCAGGTATGAATGATGACCTGAAGTTGGTTAGCCAGATAAAGGGGATGGAGATTGGCTAATGATAGATGGGTGAGGGATGAAGGACCACCAGGGATAAAGTGTCCAGTAGGGGGAGATTGTGTACATACCTGGGGGAAGCAGGGAGGATGATGTTTTTATGTAGCACTCAAATGATATATACAGTCTTATTTGTTGGTGGAAATGTACCACTAAAGCTTGAATGCTAAGCTAATGAGCTTAAAACATTCTTTGCTACAAAATTGAGCAAAGTTTTTATTAAATGGTCAATTGGGGGTCTGAATTATTCCTTTTTATTATTTTTTTCAAGGTTAAGCACAGGGACCTGCTTCCATTAACTGTTAATTAGGGATTGTCTGAATTTTTGACTTAGGCCACAGGAACTTAAGTTCGGTTGCATTCTTTAACCATAAAGCAAATAATTATAGTTGATGGGAATAATTAAGATTATGCCAAATATGATAGTCACTCTGCTAAACCCTGGAGATACAAAGATATTCGACATGGTCTATGCTCTTCAATAACTTTTACAATATAGAAAGGCCTATTGTATACTGTGTATACACTTCCAAACATCCCTTTGTGAGTGTAGTTAGAGCATCTGTATACTCTGGCTCTAACTCCTGAGTCTCATGTTTACTTCTTTAAGACCTTTCTTTTCATTTATGATGATTCTTTAGAAAAACACATGAAGGCAGAAGGAAAAACATATGATAAACTGGCACATATATAATTTGAATTCTGATATTCTTTATCATAATTCCAGAACTGAGTTTGAAAACAACATTCTGTTTAAATTATTTGTATAAATGTAAGGGGTTCAAGTAAAATTTTGTTAAATGGATATATTGTGTAAGGGTGAATTCTGAGCTTTTAGGGTACATATCACACAAACAGCATACGCTGCTGCATCACTTAAATAATTTCTCATCACCACCCCCTCCCCCACCTTACCCTCTTGAGTCTCCAGTGTCCATCCTTCCACACTGTATGTCTATGGGTGCACATTAGTTACATACTACTGATAAGAAAGAACAGGTGGTATTTGACTTCCTATGTTTAAGTTATTTCACTTAAGGTAATGATTTCCAACTTCATTCATGTTCCTGCTAAGAACATAATTTCATTCTTTTTCATGGATAAATAGTGTTCCACTGTGTATATACAGTGCATTTTCTAGAACCAGTCATCTGTTGCTGGACACTTAGGTTGATTCTACATCTTTGCATCTTTAGTTATAATGATTTATTTTCCTTTGGGTAGATACCCTGTAGTGGGCTTCCTGGATAGAAAGACAATTTCATTTTTAGTTTTATAAGAAATACCCATAATATTTTCCATACACCAACAGTGTATGACCATTCTTTTTCTCCTCATCCTCAAAAAAATTTATCATATTTTTTCTCTTTCATGCTACAGATTTTCTTCAATTTCCTGCAATTCTGGTTATACATTATTATGAGTAGGAAAAAGCAAAATTGTAGGTTCATTTAGTGTATATGAGCACAGGCATAAATTGGAAAGTTTTACTTTTGTTTTGTTTTGTTTGAGAAGATAATATGCTCATAAGAGAACAATACACAGTTAGTGCTTTTAGTAGCTTCATCTGACTCCTATGGTAAGCATAACTAATTGTAAATATGGAGTTGTGGTTATAGGTCATTGTCAATATATTTGGATCAGAATCCTTAGTCAAATAATTCCACTATAGATGAAGCTGCATTTGAATATTTCTCAGTGGAAGACTATTTCATTAAGAAGTACCCAGACAGATTGCACAACTAAATATAAATATACCTTCCAATGTTTAAGAGCCCTGTCTTTTATCCAGTGTCCTGCCTTCAATATGATTGTCTCATGCATGTATGTTCTTGGCAACTGAATGACTTGTATAAAAAAATTATGTATGTTGTTACTAACAACTATCCTGAGTTCAATAAAGGGTAGAGACAACCCAATGTCCCATGGAAATCACTGAGACATAGAAGTATCACACAACAAGCAAAGGGAGCTGTACAAATTATGGCATTCCAAAATGTGGATAACTACCAGTGCCATTCCTGTCCATTCAAATCAGTGGCGCAATTTTACATAAACAAAACTCAGCTTGCCCACAAGCACACACATAATAAATAATAAAATGTAACTGTGTTATCAACTAACTTCTGCACAAGACAGAGAAGTTAGCATACACTGTCCACCAATATTAGCAGTACTGAGTTAAATAATTTGAAGATGAAGGCAGAATGTATAGGAGGAGATAAAGGAAAAAGTACAGCACAAATGGCAGGCAGAGAAAAGAATCACAACAGTGTGAGTACTTTAAGTAATGGCTATTAAAATAGTCATTCAAAAATAAATTGACTTATATGAAATGTCACTCATTCCCTGTGGTCAGAAACATGTATATGGTAGATAGATGGGGAGGCATTCATGCTTATTCTGAATTTCAAGACAGCATAGCTTGCATACTAGGAGATTTCTATCCAAAATTAGCTTTATCATAGTGCATTCAACCTAAAAATTCCTTAGAATGCACTCTTATCAGAGCTCAGTTATTTATTTAGGTTAAAATTATAGGGAAATGAATATTACCTATTGCATATAGGTATAAGAAACATTTCTTTTATACAGGTCAAAAAAATTTAACTCACTTTATTTCAATGTTGCATCTCAGAAAATCATGTCTTGCAGATAATTCTTAAAAGCATAAAATTATTTTATATGCCATGAATGTATTTTTTTTCTGGAGAAAAATATAAGGAAAATTTCCTTCCCAAGGGGAAAAATACTAACAATTTTAAAAATAAAGTTGTAGCCCTACTCACTTAGGAACGTTCAGATAATACTCAATGCTTAGGTAATTGTGATTACCAATCTGCATATCTCAGGGACCTTCTAAATAGTTGGTCTAAGGTCCCTATAGAAATTTTTCAGAGAAATTTTGGAGATATTCTTTACATCTTTCATTTGGGAAAAGTTCCCAGTCTTTCTTCGTCTGTTACATTAACTTATCCCTTATTTGCTGATCTACAGAAGTGTAGTTCTGGTGACAGGAACCTATTCACCCGGACATCAGGTGGATGAACATCAGGTGGATGAACACCCCTTCATCAATGGCAGGGTTTTTGCAACTAGTATTCGTTTTTTTACTTGACCCCATGGAGTTTACCCTACTTTTCTTTACTGTGAGCTTTCAATTCTTTTCTTATCCTAGTGTGGTTCTGCATTCCTTCACTTAAAATTAAGTGTAGCAAAGATGTGAGAAAGTGAATAAAAGGGAGGGGGGTTATTCTCCAGTCTCCTAGGTTTCAAGTTTAGTCTCAAATTAAAGTCACCCAGCATGCCTGTGTGTGTTCATCTGGACACAGACCTGGCACCCCACTATAGCCCTGCTTGATCACTCACACTACAGGACTCTTCCTTAGACACTGCTCATCATTCATCGGCAATACTTGTACCCAAACTCCACCCCTCTACCACCAACATTTCTTCATAGTCCACTCTTTTCATAGCTTATTTTTGAAAGAAGATGCCATCTGTAGCTTACAGCGTGAGAGCAAGAAGTGTAGATTGTATATTCTGTCTTCATCCTCTCTGTAGCGTGTCCATACTCTTCTCCCCATTGAGACAATTCTTCATTTCAGCTCCAGACTATCAGTCATGCCCCAGTGCCTATAGCATTCCAACATCACTAGCCCATTGCTGGCAAGAGTGAAAAGCCTGATATCATTCTTTATGAATCTGCTTTGTAATTTTCTGTTATCTACTCTCTTTCATACCATATAAGAAATTTCACTAATACCAAAATGAACCAGGCTGCTATTATTGTCAATTTAAAAGCAATATTCTGCTATACTTCATAAAATTATGTTTCATAAGCACATAACAATTTAAATATTTAATACGAAACCTTAATATCAATTCATAAGCACATAACACTTTGAATGTTTAATATGAAAACTTCATATCAACCTGAATTGATAATGAGATATCTACTACAGCATAACACATTGACCTTGTAAAATATATCAATTGCCTCCTCTGAGCCAATGAATCAATCCAAATATATTTTCAGTTAAATTTCTTTTCTGATGTATTCCTTTTGAGCTGATTTCTTTTCACTGAATTGGTATGCTCTCAAAGATGATTTGCTTTCTTTTGTAAATGTTAAAATGGTTTATGAAACATGGGGCAATGATCTCCTTATTAGGGGACATTGAGGAAAATATGACAAATTCTAGATCTGCCCATTCATAGTGTCTTTGGGTTAATAAATTCCAAACAGGTGACAAATATGTTTAGACAAGATCAACTGGTAACATTTTAGCATGAGTTGATTTAACAGATTGGTCTGATAGCTGGCCCATAAAATTCAGAGGATGTCTCTCTTCTACTATAATATATGACAGGTTGGTAAAAAGTGTGGGAGACTGAGCACCATGCTTATAGGAATTGTAACCAGTTCTTGAGGGAGACTCTGGGAACAGGAAAGTCTCCCTGCAGGCTTGTTTTATAGCCTAGAGACAAGCTTCAAGCAACTGAGTGATCTAACAAGATTGGTGGTTACTTAGCAGGCAGGTGTTGGACTTTGAATGTTTATGGTGCATGAGAGTAGGAGTCCAGCCCCTGGGGAAAGAGCACGTAGGGATCATTAAGCATGTAGTCCTCCTACGTGGAGCCCCCACATCTGTTGTAATAGTTTCCTAGAGTCCCCCATATATGTTCTTTTCTTTCTTACCTTAACCCTGTTTGATAATGACATTCTAACGTAATCTGATTTCTAGTGATTTTATTTTTTAATAATTCACAATTAATAAACTTTGTAATTAAATGTATTTTTAGAGTGCATTTTGTGCAGAACCTATAAGAAAGCTTATGTGGGAATTCCAAAAGTTAACAATTTTTTTCCACTTAACAGTATTTTTTAAATTTTTTACATTTCATTAAGGTTAGTTTTACCTCATTCTTTGCTTACAATTAAAGAACATCAGCACATACTTTTCAAAAAAAATTGAATAGTTCAGATAGCAATAGTGCATAAAAGTAATTATTTCTTAAAAATCTCCATAATGTTAAATATGTCAAATTTCTTAATTTTTCTATAACCAGTGGACACCAAAAAAATTATCTCACCATTTGTTCATTTTTAATCTCCCTGATATTTTATTAAAGTTGAAAATATTTTCCCATTATTATTTGTCCTTTGCTGCTTAGGTTTCTTATTCATTGTACGGCATAATCATTTTGTGTAATTATAGTTTCTGTTCATTTATTAATTCACATACATTTCACATATTTATAATTTCACATATTATTAGGTGCATTCTCTGTGCCAAAAGCTGTGAGGAGCAGAGGGCACAACAAGGAGGAAGACAGATAAAGTCTGAGTGGGGTGCCGATCCAGACCAAAGGAAGACTTAGCATTAGCCAGGGATTCTTCTTTTATTGTGTGAGATGGGAAGGAGGGACTTTGGAGAAGTTTGCACATTTTTTATGTAGAGTTTGAGAGAGTTTGTAGTCTAATTCTCACTTTCCACTGAGGCATGAAATGAACTTATCCACTGCAGAGAAGAAAGGTATAAGGTATAGGGGTTTTAAGGAGATAGGAGAACCCCACAAGCATGGCCTCAAAACAGATATGTTTATACGTATATGTCCGTGTCAAAACACAGAAAAGTGTATAGAAAATTGCATCATCAAGCTATGAATAGTGACAGCCTAGGAATAAAATAGTGGAATGGAATATATTTTGCAAATATTTGATTTTAAGAGGTTTCCTTTATCTCTCCTAATTATTGTTATAATTGTTACAATTATAGGAAGTTTATTTCACTAACCAAGACAATTGACAAGCTAGGTGTTTTTGGACTTTTATCAGGTTATTCTCTCTTCTTTTTTTTTTTTTTGGAAATGTTTTTAAAAGAAGGCCAAAAAACTATGTCTGGAACTCATGACCCTCTTGTGTGTAGGAATGAAAGATTAAAAGCTTGAGTAGAGAGGCAGAATTTCTTAAATTTTATATGTCACAGCTAAGTTTAAAATAAAAATACTTCATTTTCAACTACTTGTAAAAAAAAACCCTTATTTTGTTAAACATTTTGAACAGTATAAAAAATTATATATTTTTGTCTGTATTTTGGCTCATATTTTTCTAGTACATTTATTATATAAATATTTATATCAAGTTCTTATTTTTACATCCTAACTCATCCCTCCCATGACATAGTTGTGAAATTTGTTATGTACTTAAGTACATTTTCAGATATCCAAATCCTATACCTACCATCGGCTAAACCTTTAAAAATCAATATTTCTATTCAATGATATTTTTTCTACAACATGACATACAAGTCCCTGCTAAATAACATGAGGAATGCTAACAAATACTGACATATATTTTTATAAATAAATACTCATACTTCTCCATGTCAATAAATATGATTTTTTGAATTATGGTACTAATTTGAAAGAGATGAATACATGTTTAGAATTCTCCTTTTATAATTAGAGCTCATTCAGAAAAAAAGAAATATCTTGGTTACATAAATCTATATAAACACTCCCTTCTCAAAAAAGAATGGTTGATGGTGGTGGTGGTGAGCCTCCCTTCTACAGGGAGGCTTATTTTTATTGAGCACCCTAGGATTGCTAAGTGTGAAGAAAGGGAAAAAAACAAATAACCCTTTCAGGAGTGATAGTTGCCTTTCTTTTCTATAAATTAAAAAGAAGAATCTCTCAAAATTTTTATGATAAAGTAATATTCACATGTATAAGTGTAAATGGACTGTCCAGTTCTTGAAATTTAGAACTTACATGTATTTTCCCCATAGTTTTTTTTTTTTTTCATTATTCATTCATAAGGAAGGTAGAATGGAAATTAACACATACATTAGTTTATTTACTTTGGCTTTATTGAAATTCCCAAAGAAGAAATATTACTGCCTTTCTTTTAAAAATGCCAAACAGGTAAAGCTCTTTGCTCTCTTTCTTCTATTCCTGTATTTATTTTATTCCGTCTATCTATTATCTATCCATCTTTAGTGTGGTCTTGTTAAAAGACCACTCTATGTACTTTATAAACTTCATCAATTGCCTTATGGTTTGCTTTCTGGGTATTTTTATTTCTTTAGTTGTTTTTTTTTTAATTTCAGATTAATATAAGGGACAAATGGTTAGGTTAGACTATTTGTGTTTGTTGAGTATAGATGAAGTTATAGTTGCTAGTACCTTAATATCTGCTCACTGAGAAAGGAAACCTTTATAGTTATTTACCTAAAATTAGACTATTGAAGTTTCTTTACATCTCAGCTCTCTGGTATCTCTTAACCCACTCAGCGGCTGTGGTGAAAAGTCCAGCTAGGAGGTACAGTGCCCTTTGCTGCTCTGGCCTAGAGGAACATTCCAAAGAGGAATTAGGAAAAGAATTTTTTCTCTAACATTTAGGAAGTAGATCTACAAAGGCTTTTAAGAAAGTTTTCTTTTTTCAACTTTACCAGTGTTCCAAAAACCGAGTTGTTTGCTGGAGATTTTATTTTAAAAAATGAAAAGATTTGAAGCAATGTCAAAACACATTTTGACATATAACAAGGAGTATAAGGCCTCTTCATTTTCTCTCTTTTTTATTCTTATTTTTTAAAAGTCTCTAAATAAATTGTATTACAAGCCCAGGTACATGAATCGAGTTCAACATATCTATTTTGGGGATAATTGCTCTTGGACAATTACCCCTGAAATAGCTATTGCCTCAACCTGCACGCTGTTATGGAGAGTTTCGTGTGCCCTTATTTTTCTATGGGAATATGGAAAAGAAATCAGAAAAAGCTTCACATACAACTGTCCGCCCTAACACCTTGCTGAACATCATATATATTACCCTAAGTGTCATTGACTCCTCTAATAAATACGAGCCTTAGTTTCAGGAAATTAACAAATTAAAAGATCGTGAGAGTAATCGTGGGTATTCTCAGCCAGTTGGGGGCTAACACTTTGAGTAGGGATTCGGCGGCAATAATACCTTCTTTTTTGTAGTACTGACATTCTCCAAATATTCCACGACAGTCTGAAGATGAGAGAGGAGACAATGGGGAAGGCATATTTGCTTCTTAATTAAATTGACCTTCAAATGAGTGACACATATTACCTCCACTCATATCGCAGTTACTAGTCCCAGTGGAATTACATAGATGCAGGCGTGGTTCAGCAATGAAATCCTTTGCTGGATGGACAGCTTCCCAGCAACAACTCACCCAGTGGCCAAGGAACAGTAATGCTTGGTGGGCAGTTAATTGTCAGTGCTATTGCAGGTAATGAAAACAAATGCTTTTTAATCATCAAAGTTTGAGAAATTTTTCCCAGGAAAAAGTGTTTTGTACTCTACAATAACTTAAAGAAATCTTCACACATAAATTTACTTAAACTTGATTACACGGTAAATAGTGAGCAAGCTATGAGTCATGGTATGAAATTTTAATGCAAGTGAAACTTTGAATGTTTCCAAAAATATTTGTATTTATTTTCAAAGTCTTCATTGTCAGATGAAAATATTTCTTGCCTCTTTTATTTTAATTCACAATTTATGTAACTTTTTAAAAAGAAAAAGTTCTACTTTCTAATAGAATACAGTGCTGTTTTAGCTTGATTCCATACTTATGTCTGTGGGTGAACTGGAATTTGATCAACTAATTATGCTTTTAATTGAATCTTGAAGACATGCTTTCAGGTATAGACATTTATAATTCGGCGGGGAAGGATATTTGTCACAGCTTTTTAATTACCCTCCCATAACAGCAAGTGCATATGTAAAGCAAATGAAGGAAACTCTTGCTTATATGTCATGTTAACAACCTTATTTTTCATTTATCATATACTTTTAACACTCAGCATGCTATAATTAAGTCACAGTGTCAACCACTACTATAAAAAATGAATGGTAATATTCAGGTTATGAAGACCAGATAATTAATGGAGTGTCTACAACTAATAGAATTTTTAACTGAACTTTTGGAAAGAAAGTGACTACATAATCCGTCATACATCCTTTCTCTTGATAGAAATGGAATGAATCGGTAGGGAGAACAGCTCATCTCTCAGTTAATATGATTTTTCTATCTCATTTGGACAGTGGCTTCTTTGGGGTCACTCTTTATCCCGGTCCTAAACTAATTAACTGGTCTCATTTACTGTCTTCTCCCATTGCCTCTGAAGGTATTTTCTTTTTTTTGGCTCCAAAGCAAAAAATATAAACAAGTGATTTCTAAGGTCAAGGACATGGGAAGGATGTTTGGATATGACCCATATTAAAGTCAAACATTTCTACTTGGGGCCCTAACTTTCTAGATATGTCAGAGTACACAAAATTGGACTTTCAGGTAATTTTTCATTGTATTAAATTCTTTGTAAAAACTTATTCCTTACCAGTAAAAATAATTTTTTTTATATTTCAGATTATTGTGAGGGTATAAACAGCCAGGTCACAATATTTGTTAGGTAGAGTCCCTCTTCTAGTTGTATCCAGTACCCAGAAAGTATGCCATATACACCTACATCGTGCCCATTAAGTGGGAGCACACCAATCCCTCCTAGCTCTCCTCCCTGGTTTCCACTTACACTTGAAGAGAATTTAGTTTTTCTCATATGGAGGCATGTGTTAGATCGTCTACTGGCTCCATAATGAAATTGAGTATATTTAATATTTTCTTTTCTATTCTTATGATACTTTACTGAGAAGAATGTGTTTCAATTCCATTCAGGTAAATACAAAAGATGTAAAGTCACCATCCTTTCTTACAGCTGAATAGCACTGTATAGTATACATATACCACAGTTTAATAATCCTTTCCTCAGTTCATGAACATTTAAACTGTTTCCACATCTCGGTGATTATATATTGGGCTGTGAGAAACAATATAGTGCAAATGTCTTTATGATAAAATAATTTATTTTTCTTTTGGGTAGAGTCACAGTAGTGGGATTGTGGGGTCAAATTGGAGGTCTAATTTGAGTTCCTTGAGGATTCTCATACTTCTCTCCAAAGAGGGTGCATTAGTTTGCAGTCCCACCAACAGTGTAACATATTCTCTCTTTTTCCAAACCTGTGCCAGTACCTGCAACTCTGGGACTTTGTGATGCTTGCTATTCCAGTTGGGTTAGGTAATATCTCAGACTGGTTTTGATTTGCATTTTTCTGATGATTAGGGATGATAAGCATTTTTTCATATGTTTGTTAGCCATTCATCTGTCTTCCTCAGAGAAAGTTCTGTTTCTGTCCTTGCCTAGTGATAGAGGGGATTGCGTACTCCCTTTTTGGTGATTAATTTGGGTTCTCTGCAGATCCTAGTTATCAAGCCATTGTCAGATTCTTAACATGAAAATATTTTTTCCCATTCTGATGATTGTCTATGGCTTTAATTGTTGTGTCCTTAGCTGTACAAAAGCTTTTAAATTTAATTAAGTCCCATTTGTTTATTTTTGTTGGTGTTATGATTGCCACTGAAATCTTCTTCATAAAATCTTTCCCCGGGCCAACATTCTCAAGCATTTTCCCCATATTTTCTTTTAAGATTTTTATCATTTTGTATCATATATTTAAGTCTTTTATCCATTTTTATAAGTGGTGAAAGGTAAGGGTCCAATTTTAGTCTTTTACATGTAGTTCTCCAGTTCTCCCAGAGCCATTTTTTGAATAGGGGTTCTTTTCCCCAGCATATGCTTTTGCTTGGTTTGTCAAAGATCATATGGCAATACAAGACTGGTTTTATCTCTTATTTTTCTGTTTGATTCTGTATGTCTGTGTCTCTATTTTTGTGCCAATACCATGCTATTTTTTGATCACTGTGGACTTATAGCATAACCTACAGTCTGGTAGAGTGCTACCTCCAGCTTTGTTTTTATTGCTAAAAATTACCTTAACTATATGGGTTTTTTTGCTGGTCTAATACAAAATGAAGAAGTATTTCTTCTAGTTCTTCAAAGCATGATTTTGGTACTTTAATGAGGATTGCACTGAATCTATAGATTGCTTTGGGTATTATAGACATTGTGGCAAGGTTGCGTCTTCCCAGCCAGGAAGTACATGGTATGTTCTTCCATTTGTTTGTGTCTTCTGCTATTTCTTCCTTTGGGTTTCATAAATCTCTTTATAGAGGTTTTTTTTATCTCTTTTGTTAAGTATATTCCTAGGTATTTCATTTTCTTTGAAGCTACTATGAGGGCATTGTATCTTTGATTAGCTTGTCAACTTAGCTGTTGTTGGCAAATACAAAGGCTGCTTTATGGACATTGATTTTATACCCTGAGACATTACTATATTTCTTCTTCACTTCCAGGAGTCTTGTGATAGAGTCCGTAGGGTTTCCAAAGTATAAGATCATCAACAAAGAACAAGAGTTTGACCTCCTCTGCCCCCATTTGGATGCCTTTTATATCTTTCTCTTGCCTGATTGCATTGGCTAGAACTTCAAGAATTATGATGAATAGTAGCAGCAGTTAGAGAACACCCTTGTCTTGTTCCAATTCTAAGTGGAAAAGCTTTCTATTTTACTCCTTTCAGTGATATTAGCTGTGGATTGGTCACAGGTGGCTTGAAATGATTTAAGAAATGTGCTACTTGTGCCTATTTTCATAAGTGTTCTTTTTAGAAAGGATGCTGAATTTTGTCAAATGCTTTTTCTACATCTATTGAGAGGATCATGTGGTCTTTGTTTTTGTTTCTATTAATATGGTGAATTAGATTTATGAAATCTTTTTTTTTTTTTTTTTGAGACAGAGCCTCAAGCTATCCCCCTAGGTAGAGTGCCATGGCATCACAGCTCACAGCAACCTCCAACTCCTGGGCTCAAGCGAGTCTCCTGCCTCAGCCTCCCAAGTAGCTGGGACTACAGG
>CAUYQV010129747.1:0-14402 GCA_963574575.1 Galagoides demidoff
GCCTGTGGTCCCAGCTACTTGGGAGGCGGAGGCAGGAGACTCGCTTGAGCCCAGGAGTTGGAGGTTGCTGTGAGCTGTGATGCCATGGCACTCTACCCAGGGGGATAGCTTGAGGCTCCGTCTCAAAAAAAAAAAAGAAAGTTCCATACGTGTATCCCAACAGCTGCTGAGGCTCTTGACGTTCTCCACCACCTGTCCCTCCCTGACTCACAGCCAGCCTGCCCAAGGCCTCTGAAGAAGTCTCCAAACATCCTACTCCTGGTCACCCATCTACTTAATTTCAGATACCCAAATAAGGAGTTTTAAAGTGTGTCTGTGAGAAGCCTCGGGAGGTGTAAAACATCCGGCCTTGGAAGCTTTGTAGCTTTAAGGCAGCTTGATACAAGGGGAAAAGGAGAGAAGCCCAAGTCCAGGCAGGGTCAGGTGGGGCACAGGGACTGGGCTCCTGAGTCCTGGGAACAGGATGTGTACCTCTTCTTGGTGGGGTCAAACCAGGCTGGGGCATCTGACCTCTACAATGTACATTCTGGGTAACCATGGCTAGCTACTTACCCTCTCTGGGCTGAAGCAATGAATTCTCACCTTGCAGGTCTGTGGACTAAATAGTATCAGGGTACAAAGAAGTTGACCCAGGCCTAGGGCCAGATTCTGTGGTCAGTAGCTAGAACAGAACACATAATATAAGTAATGGCAACTCCATCCTGTCAGCAGCTCAGGCCAGAAGCCTTGGAGTTGTCTGTGATTCTTCTTTCCCTAACATGCCTCATCAGACCTATTAAATCCTGTCATCTTGCCCTATGTCCAGCCTTCTACCCTTTCTATTGCCCCACCTCGGTCCAAGCCACCATCATTCCTCAGCTGGGTCATTGCTGCAGCTTCCCAGCTTGTCTTCCAATAGCCCCTCAGTCTTTCCTCAGCACAGCAGTTAGAGGGATCAAACCCTCCATGGCTCCCTATTTCATTCACCCAAGTCTGTACAATAACCAGGAAGGCTGCTAGTGATCTCCCCCTACCCTCGACTCTCTGACCTCTGCTCCCACATTCTCCCCCAAGCCCTCTGTCCTGGCCTCACTGACCTCCTGCTCAGCACACAGCACACCTCCCCTGATACCCACGACTCAGTCTCCTCTTCCCCCAGAGGCCTGCCTTGACTGCTGCAGTTAATACCACTCCCTGACCCCACCCTAGATCCCCTTGCCTCCTACCTCACTCTACCAGTCCTTCCCCCACAGTACTTAGCACCCTCTAGCATCCCCAGTAACTCACTGATTTCATCTCTGTTTTGTTCCCTGATGTATCCTAGGCACGTAGAACTCAAAAAATATTTGTTGTGTGTGAATAACAGACTCTCACAGCAACCCTATGAGGTAGTTAAGGCAACTTACTTTTGTCAATGACAGGTTTTCCCCAGTTCATCTCTAATTCTCTCCAAGGGCCATATGGCAAGTGAAGGAATTGGCTCCCCAGTTGATTTGGCCCCTCCCCTTTATGATCCTGCACTGGGAGTGCTGACCCTCTTAAACACTGAGGCACGTGCACAGATGCAAACCCATTCCTTTGGCTCCCCTCTGCACAGCTGAGGCCAACTGGAGCTGAGTTTTTATTATTTCCTACTAAGTGAGAAAATTAGGGAAATTAACACAGAGAACACAAGAATCATAAAAACTGTCTGGCTTATGAAGTGCGGGTTTCCGACTCAGTGCTCACAGTGAACAGGCTCTGTCTTGTTTCCAGTATCTTCTTAGGTGGCTGTATTCTTGCCTCAGGGCCTGGCGCCACTCTCTGGGTGCCTGGCTTGTGTGCTCTCCTGTCTGGGTCCCACCGGCTATCTGTCTTCCACCTTCTCCCTCCTGTCCCTTGAGCTAGAAACCTTACCCTGCTGTTTCTTAGTCTTGACCTAGAGAAGGTCACTTCTCTGGGGCAGATTCCTCTTCAGTAAAATGAAAAAGATAATAATGCCTTGGCTCAGAAGTACTAGTGGGAGGTACAGATGAAATAATGAGTGTAATGGGCTCTGGGAACTTTCAAACTTTACCCAAACCTAAGGAAAATGGGAGGTATGCAGGTGAGGTCAGGACATGCAGCAGTATCAGGACCTCTTTGTCTGGGGTCTTGCATCTGATCACAGACAAAGGAAATTTGCTTTGAGTTAACAGTGACCCTTTGTTCTCCCACCTACCTGGTTATAGATGAGGCAGAAAGTGAGGGAGCTGGAACACAGAGGGAAACTAAGGCCCAAAGTGGGGCCATGCTTGGGGGTACCACCATGTCTGGTACAAGATCCTGCAGGAACTGCCAGGTGCACAGGTACACACCTCTAGTCCTAGCTACTTGGGAAGCTGACAGAAGGATCATGTGAGCCCAGGAGATACAGAGAAAACAAGTTGGACAGGGCTCCTGCCCTCGTGGGGCACAGTGCCTGTGGGCAAGGCAGATATTAAGCAAGTACGCTTACATAATTATTATCAACCACACAGTAAGGACTTGGAAGGTGAAGCATGGAGTGCTTCACCACGGGGGCCTTGACTTTGTGGAGGGGGTGTCAAGATGGCTTCCCTGGGGAGGAATTGTTTGAACAAGAACTAGTGGCAAGACACTGTTAGATTATTTCTACCAAGTCAAAATGGGGCTCCCCACAAGACCTTGGGCCCCAGGAAGCTGGACAGAGTGTGGCCCCTAGAGTAGGAGATAAGATCCAGCAGGGATGGGGCAGGGCGGCCCTGAGGGGTGCAGCCTGGGCTTCTGCTCAGGCACAGGGAGGGTTTCACTCTAATCCTTCTGACCCTGCCCATCCCCCAGCACACCCAAAAGTTCCTGGCTGCTCAGCCACCCATGGACACAGAGGGGCAGGGCCCCATGACCTCATTGTAATAGCCTCCTACAGCCTTGCCAGCAGGAGGAGAAAACAAATACTGAAAAGCCACCCCCACCCCACCCCCACACGTCCTCCCTGGTGCCTGCTCAGGAAGACTCAGGGTGCTGCTATAGGCTCCAGGCTCAGGCTGCAGGCAGCTGCCCTACTCAGGAGGCCTGAATGGAATTCAAAAGTACTTACTTTTCACTGAAAAATTCCAGAGATTGCTCAACATTCCTTTAACCCCAGGAGCTGGGGTTTGGCAGAAAATTCTGACAGCCGGCAGGAATGAGAGCCTGTGGACCTGCCACATGGCTCTGGACTGTCAAGGCATAGCCCCTCTCTCCTGCTCCTTGGGGGCAGAGGGAGGGAGGCAGGGGGATTTCCCAGGGGCACTGATAGGGGAGGGGAGTCTGGTGGAGCAAGAAGGAGTTTGCACAATGCTCAGGCTCCTGTAGAGAAGAAATGATGCTCCTGCCCCAATGAGACCTGCCGTGTTCCCAAGAGGGCCCGAGGCTGGGACTCCAGATTCTTGGGCTCTGGTGTGAAGATTATTTTCCCAGCTCTCAGGAGCCATGGGAGCAGGTCACTGAGATGACTTCCTGTGGCTATTAGGGAGATAATCTCCCTCTTCCCAGCTCTCTGTGGGAGGAGCCTGGCTCAAATGCCCCCTCTTCCAGGCAGTCCTCTTCTGAGAAGTCCGCTTCCCTCCTGGATTGAAATCTATCTTTTGGATCCTTTTGTAGTTCATAAACATGATGATGAGGTTTTCATGCACCTGTGTGAGATGTGCCTCCCTCAGACTTGTCACAATTGGCACATTACCCATCTGATGTATAAAAAAAAAAGTCCATTTTTTCCTCCCCTCTGATAAGGCATTTATCACATTATGTCTCATATCATGGTTGCTTCTAGAAATGTCTGCTCTCCCCTACTAAGAGAGAAAGGGAAGGCAGTAACCTTTTTGGTTCATGTCTGTATAATTCTTTAGGGTCCCCCTGGTACGGAGATGTGGATGCCAAGATGTTCACCACAGCATCACTTACAACAGGGGAAACAGCAAGACATCTAAATGTTTAAGAATAGGGGTTTGATTAAAGATGTTAGAATGTACCAATGTGTCGGAATGCTCAGCAGCCATCAGCAAGTACATTTACAAAAATATTTAAAAATATGGGAGAATATTAAAATCAACAAACTTCTGTCACATGAATGGAACTTTTTAGTGTTTCTCTTACTTATTTCTACTATATAGATATACAAACACAGTAAAATCCCACGAAAACATGATCTGTGTGGAGATAAAAATTAAATTGTGTTAAGTATGGGGTTGTATTGTGAAAATAATGGAAAACAGCATTTGGAGTGGGGCTGGGGATCTATACTGTCACAAAAAGCATAATACGGACATGTTGAAAATCATACCACACTCTGTAGACTGAACTGAAGAAAAACACAAATGGCCTTGAGGCTGTCACTCTGAACTTGACTGAACTGAAGAAAGTCCCAAATGGCTGTCACTTCTTAATCTTACCCACCTGATCCTCAGGAGTAAAGAACAGTGACTGATTGGGTTGAGAATAAAGGAAAATAGGTTTAATCATTTAAACCTATTGATTATATCTAATTTTGAATGATTATCAAATTTTACACACATTTTTAATGAAATGAGAATCATACTGTATCTATGTTTCATATCCTTTCTTATATTTAATGTGGTTTTTAAGCAACATTCTATTACATATTATTTTGGCTGGGCACAGTGGTTCACCCCTGTAATCCTAGAACTCTGGGAGGCCAAGGCAGGTAGATTGTTTGAGCTCAAGAGTTCAAGACCAACCTGAGCAAGAGCAAGACCCCATCTTTACTAAAAAAAGAAAAAATAAAAAATAACCAGGCATGTGGTGCACGCCTGTAGTCTCAGCTACTTGAGAGGCTGAGGCAAGAAGATTGCTTGAGCTTAAGAGTTTGAGGTTGCTGTGAACTGTGACAACACCATGATACTCCACACAAGGTGACAGAGTGAGACTCTGTTTCAGAAAAATAAAATAACTAATGTTATTTTAAAACATAGTATTACAATGTCCTCATTTAAAAAAAAACTTTGTTCTTATATTTGATTTCCCCTCCTCCTTATTCATAGGGTACAATTGCTAGGCAAAAGATATAAATATCATTAAGAGTATTGAAATACATTTTCAAATTTCCCTCCAGGAAAGTTGTACCAATTTATATTCAGCAGCCAGAGACAGCCTTGGCCCACAGCCCTGTCAATGGATGGGTTTACCATTGTTAAATGAAGCTCATCCAGCAATACCCATAAGCTAAACAAATTGAAACTCACACGGGTGAATCAGAAGGGATGCTGTTGATTGTGTCTCCTGGACATGAAATAAGGTACCATAACACCGTCTGTCTTAAACCTTCTGTAGTGACCTACAGATAGTCTCAAAACTTTCATAGTGACCTACAGATAAAGATAGGGAAGCCGTTAGCTGAGAAAAGGAAAAGAGAAAGAGGATTGGGATCAGGGGAACAGAAATTTGGTTTAGGAATATTGCACGTATAAAACAAACAAACAAAACCACAGAAGATCCTAAATAAGCAAAAAATATTTCCCCAAAGAAAACATGCAAAACATTAAAGAAAAACGAAATATTCATCGTCTGAAAATAACAGAATTTAAATTTTTAAAAGTTTAGTTAAAGGGGGCAGATTTAGGGGAACTTCACTAAAACCCAGAAGAACAGAGAGACAGCTAGGAAGAAATTCTGACATTGATGAGAAAAAATCTGCTCTCTCTAGTCTCAAGGTCAAAACTCTTAGAGAAGAGCTCTGACTGACCCAACCTGGTCAATCAGCTGATGCCTGGGAGTGAGCTCTTGTGATTGGTCACCTTAGGTCAAGTATCCTTCCTGGAGCTAATAAACAGTGTCTGGGACATGATTTGGGAGAGGATGGGCATACATATGAATCATGTGGTTACAGTTAGCACAGAACGCTGTTTGGAAGGGAGTGCTTTTCTGGACACACCACACAATGGAGATCACTGGATTCCCTGTGTGTCCATGTACTTTTTTCCTCCATATAAATAATGCCCCTAATATCCTCACTTATTGTAAAGCAACCATCCCCATCTCAGTGGTATGCAATTCAAAATCTTTTCCAGGTACTTCATCTAGCTCCAAGTTCAGACTTTACTATATGGGAAATCTTTTTTTCCCCCTCTGATAGCTGTTAAGATTTTCTTATTATTCTTGATGTTCTGCAGATTTAGAAAAGCATTTTTTTTTTTTTAAAGACAGAGTCTCACTCTGTTGCCTATGCTAGGGTACTATGGAGTCAGCCTAGCTCATAGCAACCTTATACTCTTGGGTTCAAGTGATCCTCCTGCCTCAGCTCCCCAGGTAGCTGGAATTTCAGGTGCCTGCCACAATGCCAAGCTAATGTTCTCTATTTTTAGTAAAAATTGGGCCTCACTTTTGCTCAGGTTGGTCTCTTACTCCTAAATTCAAGTTATCCTCCCACCTCAGCCTCCCAGAGTGCTGGGTTTACAGGCGTGAGCCACTGCACCAGGCTTAGAAAACTATGTGTAGATGTGAATTGATTACGAATTCTGCTCAGCATTGAGTGGGCACTTTCTGTCTGAGGATTCTGGAGGGTTTTTTTGTTTTTTGAGATAGAGTCTCCTTCTGCCATCCTGGCTAGAGTGCCAAGGAGTCATAACTCACAACAACCTCAAATTCCTGGGCTCAAGCAATCTTCCAGCCTCAGCCTCCCAAGTAGCTGGGACTACATGAGCCTGCCACCATGCCTGGCTAATTTTTTCTATTTTTAGTAGGCTGGTCTCAAACTCCTGACCTCATGTGAGCCTCCCTGCTTCCCAGAGTGCTAGGATTCCAGGTGTAAGTCACCACACCTGCCTCGCCTCTGAAGAATTCTTGACTATTATCTCTTCAGCCTTATTCACCATGTGCTCTAATCTTTTCCTTTTACCCTCCTCTTAGAACTTCTCAAAACTCTCCCCAGTTTGCATAATTGCCCTTTCAGGATTTTTTTTCTAAATCTCCCATGTGTGCTCTGCATAAATTTCTCAGCTCCATCTTCCAAAGCACTAATTATTTATTCAACTGTGTTTGGTCCAGAGCTTCCCCATATGTTTAAATACTGGATTTTTCATTTCTGGAGTTTCTAATTGTTCCTCTTTTATAACCCCTCACTCTTACTCACTTCTTTCCTTATCTTTTGAGGATTCTAAACATGCTTATTTTACAACTGTTTTTTATCTTTCTCTACTATTTTCTCTTCCTCTGAAGGGAGTTCAACTCCTGCTGATTGCTTTTGTTGTAGTCTTTCTTCACATTAGTTTCTTACCCATGGAAATGCTTATGTTTTGAAATGTGGCAGCATCATTTTATTTCTCTCTTTTTCCTTGGAGGGGCAGCTCAGAGTGATGGTCAAGAGCTCCGGTTCTGGAACCAGACTGCCAGTGCTCAAATCTTGGCTCCACAACTGAGCTACACAGTCTTGAGCAGGCTGCTTTGTCTCTCTGAGCCTTGTTTTCCTCATCTGTAAACTGGGGGACAATACCTAATAGGGCTTTAGGGAGAGTTGAATAAGCTAATGCATATACAGCACATAGACAATGCCTAGATCATAGTGAGTATTTAATAAATGTTAGACAGTATTTCTACCCATTAGAGAAAATGAGTGAGTTTGGTCTGTATGGAAATAGTAATCAAAGCATTAACCTAGAGGGCCATTGGACAGTGAGTCCAAGACCAGGGTTCCTATGTGTGTCCATTCTTTCTGGTCAAGTCATCCCATAATCTTGGCCTCATTGGTCATTTGATTACTGCTATCACCAACCACCTCCATCCAACATACAACTCAATGTACCATGCTGGTAGGAAACAGGGTAACCATTACGGATGCTACCATTTGAATGGGGTGAACACTAGTCCAATTCTTAAACCACAACCAGCTGGATGGGGATGGTGAGGTCAATGCTGTGGCTAGTAAATATCACTGCATCTTTGGCAAGGAGTGAGCTCTCTGGCTGGCCCGTCTCACTCCCAGGTTTTGCCTGTTGGGAACATTTCCTTTGCTAATGAGCATGGCAGTAGGGAGGATTCTTCTACTTGGGGCCATATTGCCTAACAAATGACTTCCTGTTGGTCTAGGCACTTGAGGACTGTCTCAGGACAAAGTTTCCCAAACTTGTTGATCGATAGAAATCTCCTGGGGAATTTGGTGAAAATATAGATCTCCATCACAATTTAAATCCACTCAATCTCCAGGGGAGGTGCTTTGAAAACTGCATTTTTAACAATCCTCTCAAGTGATTTTTATCAGGAAGGTCTAGAAAATAACCACCTTGGTGGTCAGTGACCACACACCCCAGTTTGGTAGACTTTGGCTTTATTTATCACTTAAACCCTTAAAACTCTAATCAACTGGCTGTGAGCTTCATTTTGTAGGTCTCTGTTGGCCAATAACCAACCCCAGAAATGCTGTAAGGCGTGAGGGCGGTACTGGACCTGGTGCAAGTGGCTCCAGCCTCTTAGCAGCAACTCTGGAGACCCTGCCAATTCCCAAAGGCTGAGCAGGAAGCAATGGGAAGGGAAGTGGGGCCACTCTGCCATGCAGGGTTGTCCTGATGCCACTCAGACCTTTTCATTACACTGATGGGGTGGGGAGAGGTTGATAATTCCTTGTTGGGCAGAGTGCACAGCACAGTGTGTGGCTGGTTACAATCCTCCCTGAGTATCACCATTCCCATTTCCAGGACTCTATAACTCCTTAATCAATGCTAAATGTTTCATGTGAGAAGAGAATTGAGTATTTGCTTTTCAGCAAAGACCATGACTTGATTGTTTGGGACTGCTGGCTATTAACAGAAAGACCTTTCTTAAAGCCTTATTTGTAGGTCCACCAGCGCCTTAAATGTTTGCTTCTTTGGGGTCTTCTTTTTCTCTCTAACACATTCTATTATCCTGGTACTTTCATACTAAGTCTCCTAAAGTGTAAGTCTGAATAATGCATGGTCTGAGTCCCAGGAGACACTTGAAAATAGTCTAACCAATTGCCTTGCTAACATAGAATAGAGAATGTAATTTCTCCAGCTTCAGATCTGGGGATGCTCACCCCCCCACCTCCCTCCCTAACCAGTCTTGATTCAGCCATTTAGAGCTCATCAATTTCCACATCCTCGTTCAAGTTCCCATTTCTGTATGAAGAATTTTTATCTTCTTTTCTTTCTAAAAATGATGATCATCTTTAGGGTCCATATTAAGAATCTTTTAGCAGTAAGTGACAAAAACACAACTCAAACTCCTTTTGGCAAAAGACACATTTATTGGAAGAGCCAGCGCAGCTGACCCCAGTGACTGAGGGGGACCAACCTCTGACCCTTGCTCTCCTCTGCACATCAGCGTCGTTTTCTCACACAGGGTTGATGCAGATGGCAGAAACATGACTTTGGCAGCTGCTGTGACTCAACTCTCCCCTTGCACCAACAGAAGAAGCTGGGGCTTATTTTCTTTAATTCTAAAATTTTTAATTACAAAGAAAGACTCTGAGTGGCTTAGTTTGGCTCAGTTACCCAGCTCTGTTTTGGACCACATGTTTAGGAGGAGGTGAAGGAGCACTTCCCAGAAGAAGGGTGTTTTCTGGGTAGACAGAACAATAGATACAATCTGCCCTAAAGTCAAAGAAATACAAATTAAAATGACAATTAAATGCCACTGAAACAAAATGGAATGAAATAAAAATAACCGGCGCTGGTGTATTTTTTTTTTCAATTGCTGTGGTAACAAATTACCACATGTTTGGTGTCTTAAAACAACACAAATTTATTCTCTTACAGTCGTATAGTCAGAAGTCTGATAGGTCTCCCTGGGCTAAGATCAAGTGTTGGCAAAGCTGAGCTCCCTTCTGGGGGCTTTTGAGGAGAACGGATTTCCTTGTGTTTTCCACCGTCTGAGCCATTCTCGTAGTGCTGTCTCTCTGATGCTCCTTGGGCTCCCTCTTGCACTTTTAAGGACCTTTGTGCTTTTATTGGGACCATCTAGGTCAGTGGATCTCAACCCTTTAATACAGCGTATTAAGGGTTGAGACCCACAGGTTGAGAACCGCTGATCTAGGTACTCCAGCATAATCTCCCCATCTCAAGGTCAGTTGATTAGTGATCCTAGACCCCTTTGCCATGGAAAGTAACCCATTTGTAGGTTTTAGAGATTAAGACATGGATGTCTTTGAGGCAGTTGTTCTGTCTACCATAACTGGCAAGAGAGTATCTTCTGGTAAAGATGTAAAACTTGGAAAGCAAGTCAGCAGTTTGGTAAAATAGGCCTTAACATGTTCATATTTGTTCATCCAACAATTCTAATAATCCACCCTAAAAAATATAATTCTAAATGTGTATGGGGAGGGGATGGTGGTGAGTTATACACCAAAACATTAATCACCACTTTACTTAGAGCACCAAAAAATTGGAAAAATCTTTTTTTTTTTTTTAAATCTTAATGTCAAGTGGAAGCAAGGCTAAGTACACTGTATAACCATATCAGAAAATATTATATTGACAGTAAAAAATTGTGAGACGCTTTTGATGAAACAAAATCATGTGTATGCCCCAATGCTACATAAAAAGAAAAGCTCTCTGCTTTCCAATTTTGTTATGAATCCAAAATAGTTCTAAGAAAATAAATGCTAATTTTTTTTAAAAAAGGATACAAAACAATCATGAATACAATATGACCTCAACTATATACAAAAAAGATTTTCAAAAATATCTGGAAAGAAAATGTGAACAGTAGTTACCTCAGGGTGGTGAGATTATTTGTAGGTGATTATTTTTTTCTGTATGTACCTCTTTATTCATTTTTAAATTGGCCCTTAGGGGCACAGAATTGTGTTGATCATAATCCCTATTTCACGACACACCCTCATTAATTTAGGCATGGCAACTTCTGTTTATTTACTTGGTTAGTTTGCTAGTTATTTTAATAATGGGATAAGGACCCACAAAACAAAAGCATCCCTAACCTCATGGTCACTCCCATTCCATCTCCCACACTCCCCCTCCACAACTCTTCTTATTCAAGACAACCATGATCTTTTTTTTTTTTTGAGATGGAGCCTCAAGCTATCCCCCTGGGTAAAGTGCCATGGCATCACAGCTCATAGCAACCTCCAACTCCTGGGCTCAAGCGAGTCTCCTGCCTCTGCCTCCCAAGTAGCTGGGACCACAGGCGCCCGCCACAGCGCCCGGCCATTTTTTGGTTGCAGCCATCTTGTTGTTTGGTGGGCCCGGGCTGGGGATTCGAACCCACCACCTTAGGTGTACGTGGCTGGCGCCTTAGCCAATTGAGCCACAGGCACCAAGCCACGTTTTATTTTTTAGAGAGGAGGGTCTTGCTATGCTGCCCAGGCTGGTCTCAAACTCCTCTTGGGTTCAAGCGATCTTCCCAGCTCAGCCCCCCAAGGAGGGCATTTTATTTCATTAAATGCTACTAGTCTTCCCAGCTGTTGCCTCACTATGTGACTATGCAAGTTTATCCTCTAGATAGATATGTTTTAAGATTGAACAAGGGCACTACTCAGACAGGATGGCTAAAACAGTAGCCATTAACTCAAAATCTCAGACCCCGCACACAGGGGCAATAGAATCTGCCCATCACTGAGGGTTGTTAGCAATAACACATACTTTGATCTGAGAAAAATGACAATTCTCACCTTTCCATTTAACTTTTGGCTTAATTTAGAAAGCTAGCAATATATTAAATTACTTTTGGGGATGCTCTAAGCTTATAAATCCTAGCACACTAGCTAGAAGGGAACCATTTATTAATTTGTTGATCATCAGCCCACCAGTGTATTTTGCATACGTACACACACATACACACATATACAGAGAAAGAGAAAATGTACACTAATGTCGCCATTATCAAAAGGGAGAGATTATTCATTCTGTGAACTAACAAAGGTTGGCTGCCCTCTGAAACTGAGGATGCCACTAGGCTACCCCTTAGAATTGTAAATTAACATGTACTCAGAAAACACAAAATAATCTGAATATTAATCTTCAAAAAACATAATTAGGGAGATGTATTTCCTTAAAGAAAAAAACACAGCATATTCCAACGCCAAATATTGATATTCACGAAAAGAGTTTAGTACTGTTTGCTTTGAACAATGTAGATAACAAAGAGTTGCCAAATATATCTAAAGAGAAAAAATTTTTTTTTAGTTTTCTGGATTATTCCCATATCAATTGGCAGTATCTCTGTTTTTCTAAGCCACACACCCTACTTCAGCTTTAATTAAAAGGCCCGTTGCCATAGTTTCTCAGAGAACAGCTCAAGGCATACTTGAGTCCATTATTTTCTTGAGGTTTCTCGAGAAATTGCGATATAGCAATAGCCAGCCAGAATTTCCCAATTTTATCTCCCACCCAGCACAGCGGATGATTCAGACATACAGCTAGGTGTTCTAAATATTTTAAAAGCATCTAAGCAATTAAGAATGTTATTTAAAAACTAGCCTTCGGTTTTGTTTTTTCCCGTTCTGCCACATCAGTAACGTAACCAGCAGACTGCAGCTTAGTCAAAGACATCAGAGCGAGGGGGGATTCAGCCTCACACAGGTACTGACCTCATCTGTGGAAAACACCAGCACGTTTTTCTTTCTAATAATAATGGAGAAAATGCAGTCTATTTGCCTGTTATGACAATGATATGTCTCATAGTTTCTGAAGACTCAGAAACCTGAATGCTAGAATATGCTTGAAAAAGGAATATCAGAAAAGAGATGAAATAATAGATATTCATTTCTTCAAGGATTTCAAAAATCAAAAAGTGAAACTCAGAGAATCTTCTTAAAGCTAAAACTTGATCCCATCTGAGTCCCACCTGCTTCCAGATGGCAACTGCCAGGCCTCTAAGTCCTGAAGAGCAAGCTCAAGGGTTACTCTGAGCTTTCAACATTGAAGAAGTTAATAACGTGAATAACACTGATCCTAGGACCCCCAGAAAAGGCAAAGGCCAGTTCAGCTGGATGTAATTCAGCCCCACCTTTTTGCTTCTAGGTGGTACTGAGTGTACTGACCACGTAAACAGGAGGACCAGAGTTTGAGTTTTAGCTCTGGGAACCAAGAGATCTTGGGCAAGTGATCATTAAAAGAGATAGGACATATGGAAAGATGCCTGGGATAGAGGAAGCCCTCAAAATGACAGCTGTTATCATTTTCCCATAACTAGGTCATCTCCAGGACAGGATGTGGGGCAGGATGGGTTCTCACTATTTTCAGAGGAGCCTAAAACCATCCTACTCCCATTCACTATCATTTTAAGAACTCATATAAACCATTTAATTACTGATTTTTCCAACTTAAATACTGTATAAGTCATTTTTCTTTTTATTCTCTATCACTCAACTTCCTTTTATTCTCTCTTTGCTATACAAGACAATTCTAAAAAGTATTTGAAAGACAGAAGGACCATATTTCCAGGCAGGCACAGAGGGTAGACCAGGAACACAGGGAAACAGGAGATGTCCTGTGCATGTTAGATTATGAGTATGTATCAGTGGAAAAAATGGCTGGTGAATGCATGAAGCCTCTGTTCTGCCATAGCTATTACGGTATGGATCCCTATAGTATCTTTCAATTCAATTAATATGGTCCAATCACTACAGCATACAGGAGGGTGAGAAACATCTCCCAAGGGAGTTTCTGTAGCCCCATTTATTTCCTAAATATCCACAATTTCACTATTAAAACAAACTTGGAGTCCGTGGCCCTAAAAGGAACCTCCTACTGCTATGTTTCATAGAAAAGATCTGAGCTCGAATTTGTAGACTGTGGATTAGAGGTGACTTTGTGAATTACTATTTCTATAAATATCACAGGTAATTTACAAAAAATTACCTACAGTACCCCATACCTGAATCACAAATGAAACAAAAAGGCATTTCTCAGCACAAATTTGTACCTGGTAAAAATTTACAAAAAATGATACTGATCCTAGCTAGACAGGAATATGTTGTTATCTTACTATAAGAGTTGTGTTTGTTTGTTTGTTTGTTTTGAGACAGAGTCTCACTCTGTCACATTGCGTACAATGCCATGGTGTGAGTAGCTGGAACTGTAGGCACCCACCACAATGCCTGGCTAGTTTTTCTACTTTTAGTAGAGACAGGGTCTCACCTTTTGCTCAGGCTGTTCTTGAACTCCTCAGCTCAGGCAACCCACCCACGTTGGCCTCTCAGAGTGTTAGAATTACAGGAGTGAGCCCTGCCACTGCAAGAGCTCTTACCTGGAGCCTATCTGCACCCTATCAATCTAGCAATGAGCATTATGAGGCCCCTGGAGGCATTTTAAAATACATGCAAAAGATTAGCCCACATCACATAATCCCAAAACCAGAGATGTTGGTGTGGATGTGGGGAAAAGGGAACACTTCTACACTGCTGGTGGGAATGCAAACTAATATGTTCCTTTTGGAAAGATGTTTGGAGAACACTTAGAGATCTAAAAATAGACCTG
>CAUYQV010129749.1:0-17765 GCA_963574575.1 Galagoides demidoff
GTGGTGGGCGCCTGTGGTCCCAAGCTACTTGGGAGGCAGAGGCAGGAGACTCGCTTGAGCCCAGGAGTTGGAGGTTGCTATGAGCTGTGATGCCATGGTACTCTACCCAGGGGGATAGCTTGAGGCTCCGTCTCAAAAAAACAAAAACAAAAAACTGAAATTGACCATGTAGGGACCTTGGCCCCCCTAAAGCTTCACTGAAAATCACTGACATAAATTAACAGGAAGGCAAACCAATTTATTTAACATAAACATAAATATGTTAACATATTTAACATATATCCACAGGAGCCTTCAAAATGGAGTCCAAAAGATACAGGAAAAATGGCCCATTTTAATGCTTAGGTTCTATAAAGAATCAATAGCTCTGTAGACATATGATTGGATGAAAAGAGTATGCTCTAATATTAATAGACTGAGGAAACACAACAAGGCCTATCTGTCTGGATTCTCCCTGGCCTCTCTGGATATGCTTTCCTTCCTTCTGAGCGTAGGCTAAAGTCCTCACTGAAATAGGGGGGGTCTTATGACCTATAGTCAACCACCGTAGGTCAGGTAATTTCTTTATGGCTTTTCTATAGAATAATTTTGGATTTTATGGCTGGCTTTGGGGAAGAGGGATTCTAGTTTTTATGAACCACCTAGGGGAAGAGGTATTCTAGTTTCTATGGCTAGCCTCTGGGGAGAATATACTGTGAGACAGGAGGATAGAAGAAGATCAGAGACAATCTTTGGCCTCTGAGGCTGCTTCTGAGGTCTCTGCTTTGGGTTATCATTTTTCCAAGTCCCTCAATCAACAAACTAAGTCAGTTGGATTGCCTTGGCCAAAGGTATTACCACTGGCCTTGACGGCAAACAGATCCTGCTCTGCTGTAAAACCAAATTTATCTTTTATGAAATAGGTACTGGGAGACATATGCACATAAAAATAGAACCTCATGTATATCTCATGATTATAAACTCTGATATGACTAGATACTGCCAGGCTTTAATGCATTGTACCACAATGTATTTTTGCTGGTTAAAAGAAGCCAGCAACTGAAAACCAGAACTTTCATGATCTAGAACCGAAAGACTGGGTTTTTGGAAGATGAAATCAGAGAAAGATTCCCCTTGACCTGTTTTAGAAGGACTATGCCAAGTTTTCACTCTCCTAAACTACAGCAAAACTATAAGGCTTAGAGTGTTGGGTCCACATCTCTTCATCAACAGGGCACCTCTAGCCTCTTAAAACTGACTAGGGGAGTTTCTTCTCAGAAGTTATCTTAGATAACCATCTAAGCTACAGAAAGCTTTCTCAAGATCATGGATCAAGGCTCTCTCATCATAAAACACTTATCCTTTTCCCTTTTCCACATGTTTCCTTTATGTGTATACATGGTAAGAAAATGTGATAATTAACATTTCATTGTCCTTAGCTTCCATAGGGGATTTAACTAAATGTTGGAAAATTTGAGAGATTTGTAGTTCACCTTATAACAAATTTCAGTGATGCTCCAAGTGTGACGATTTGTTCAAATTGTACATATGATTCTATAGGGTTAGGCTTTTAGATTTATATATTAAGATTCCTTGCTTAAATCTAACAATTGGCAAAACCTACAGTGAGGGTGTTTCAGTTAAATTATGCCAGAAACTGGATAAGAAAATCAAAAGAAAAGTAATTGAAAGTTTATAGATAAGTTTGTTACCCTCACACCTTAATTGCAGTAGCCTTTAACTAATGATTCAAATAATTTAGCCTTTTTACTGATGATCCTTAATGCAGAGGGCTTACCCCAGGGATATTGCCTGTTGTGCCCCTACAGGATGCAGTTTTTATTTGCGGGGTTGAATTTATCAACAACCATATGCATGGGAAACTCAATGTCTCATTAAGGGGCTAATCTGGATTAGGGATTCTAACACTTTATAATCAATAAGAAACTGAACATTGGTCTACATCTTCTGCTTTGCATTATACCACAAAGAGAAATTTCCCAGAAGGTATAAATTCCTATAAATGGGCATCTTTTTGTAAAATATTCCTTCCCTGGCTTGGTAAAGGTAAATGGGGTCACAACTAGAGATTTGTCTTAAACATTAGTTGTCATAGATGACTCTACTGAAATGGTTATATTGGCCTGTAACTTATTTAAATTTTCTTGCTAAAATTGTTGTATTATTACTTTTTTTTTAACAAAACCTTTGCTGGATGGTTTAAAGCTAAAATTATTGTAGATAATATATTTACTTTGAACTAAATGGGGGATTGTGTATAACATATTTACTTTGTTGGCTAAATGGGGGTGTGTGTATAACTTTTAACACCTGTTGCTGCACTTGGATAAATATGTCTGATATGGTAGAAATGTAGTTGTAAGAAATCAACACACACGCTACTTAGTTAAAACAAGTAGATTCTTCCTCTGGCTCATATTTTCAATGTATGTGATTTTCATTGGTTAGATTTGTACACACTTCAGTCCGTTAGCAGTGCTCTCCTGATAGCTATCATACAATTCCCCCAGTGCACTGTATCCTTTCTAGAATAGTAAATGCTTGTCTTCAGACGTTCACTGTGCATCAAATTTTCTTATTCTAGTTAAAGCAAGAAAATCATGAAGAGCACGTAAAGAAGCTTTTGACTGACCTGTAAATTCCATACCGAGACCAAACAAATCTCTTATGACAGAATGGTGTCAATGCCCAAGGTTTGGGTCAATCTTTGCAGATTGAGAGGCTTATCAAAAAGGGAGAATTATTAAATAAGAGACCATTAGCCCAAGGCTGTCTTCATACTTGGAGTTCCCACATTACAAATGAAAACCTAACTTAGGAGTTTAAGGAGTTTAATGACCAGATTTCAGACAATCAGAGGCAGGCAACTCATGACACCACACCCAAATAAGAAAGAGGCCTGGACGTGTCCAGGCAGGTGACGCCTCTATTTTCTTCCTGTAAAACTGCTCCTCACACTGCTGGGTCAAGCTCTCTGAAGTTCTGAGTCCTGCCTTGATTAATGAATCATTCTCCACTCCAATAAACTCTACTAAATTAACTTGTCTAAGTTTTTTTTCTTCTTATTTTTACAAAGGGAAGACTTAATTTGGACATGCTAGCTATCTTCTGAATTCTCCCTTAGATAGAATTTGAATGGATTTAGTCCACTTGGAGAGTATAACCATAACATTAACAAGTAGAACTTATGAGAGGACACGTTTCAGCCTGTCATTGGCTAATAAATAGAATAATCTAAAAATGAAACTGACCACTCTGTGATAAGAAATACTATATTGAGAAAGAGCTTACACAAAGCTCAGATGATCCTCTTTCAAAAATGTAGATTAACTAGATAGTTCAAGTTTTCTTCAATTCTATGATTTCATGATATCTGTACAAAATATGAGAATGGTTAAACTTTATACAGTATTTGCTATCTTCTAGGCATTGAACTAAGAAAATGCACTCATTCATTCTTTTAGAAAATGTTTTTCAAATATCAGGTACCAGTCATTATTTTAGGCCCATGGGTAATATCAAATTTGTGCCTTCCTAGAGTGGTACTCTAAATAGCATAATAATTTATATAGTAAATTAGAATATTATACATGTTAAAGAAAAAACAGGACAATAAAATGGGACGAAGAGTCTAAAAAGATGATTTGGAAATTCAGATGGGGAAGGTTTTGCTGAGATAATTATCTCTGAGTGAAAATATGAAGGGAGTGAGAGAAAACCATGTGAATATTGAGGGAGGGCAATCAATGCCTATGGTGGGACCAGCATGTGCACAGACCCTAATGCAAGGCTTACCTTTTGTCTTGGATGAACAATGAGGAGACCTGTGTGGCCAGAGAAAAGTGCCACAGGGAAGAGATGGTGGAACTTATCTTAAGGAATGATTTAGTATGGCCTTCTAGACCTTGGTTGTGAATTTATGTTTTCATCTAAATAAAATGGGAAGCCATTGAAGAATTTTGGCAGAGGAGTGACATAGGGGGCTTATGTCATTATTTGCAGAGAATAGATCATATAAATCACAGGGAGAAAGGTAGATAGTTAGGGCTGTTGTAGATCCAGTGGAGAGATGATGGCAGTCAATACCTAGTTGGTAGTAGTAGAAATGGTTAGAAGTGATCAGAGCCTACATTTTGAAGACAGAGACACCAGAATTTGTTAACAGATTGGATATGGGATATGAAAAAAAATAAACAATTTGGATTAACTTCAAAGACTTTGGTCTAAGCAGTGGAAGGACTGAATTTGTATAAAGTGAGATGGGGAAGACTGTGTGGTTCTGAAGTGGGGTAGAGGAGATTACAGCAGCTTTACAAGAATTATCCATTTAATCATCTAAAACTCTTTGTAGTTAATCTCTACACTGTAGAGATGAAGAAATAGAACTTAAAGAATTAGCCAGTACTGGGAATAAGTGCTCAAGATACTATTTGAACGCAGGTGCCAGACTTAAGTCTTGTCCTTTTAGCAACTGTGCTATAGTGTCTCATATCAAATCTGGCAACAATATGGTCTCAGATACTACTCAGCAGAGAGCAGATGACACAAACACTGAGTTGCAGAGATATATGGGAAGAAACACAAGGTGTAAAAGAAAAGACTGAAACCCCAATTTTGAATATAGGTATGATTTCTCTCTTGGGGAAAAAATATTTTGAGTAAAGAGATTTTTCTCTGCTTAGCTAATAGTTGAATTTAAACATATATATATTTAATTCGAAATTTCATCTGTCTCTTTTATTTCAATTAAACATGGATATACTTGTTATCCCATTTACATGGTTTCACCTTGTTTTAAATCATTCTGGTTATCAATCTTGATTGTGATAAAGGACAATTTTATATTATAGTTTTAGTATCATTCCTTTTTATAAATACTGAAGATAATTTGAAAAATACATGAATAATAAAGAATAAAATCAGGAGGAGACATTAATAAAATGGCAGAATAGGATTTTCCATTTCTCATCTTCCACAAAACATCAATTTGAAAAACTATTCATACATCAAAATGATAATAATGATAACAACAACTAAGGAAACCAGCTGAGAGATTACAGTACTTGAGTATAGAAATAAGAAAAGATACATTGAAGAGAGTAGGAAGGACAGTTTTACATAACTCATGTTGTCTCTCTCCAAACCACAGACAGAACAGGATGGAGAGAGATAACTTCCACATGGTGAACAGAAAGGAAAGCAAGCACCAGACTTTGCCTGCCTCACACCCCTCTACTTGGCCTGCCCTAGTAAAAGCCTGCACAGTATAGAAACTCATGGCAGTGTCAGGCTAGATTGCATGGTCACAGATTCTAGGTCTGCCTCACAGCCAGGTCAGCTCCACTGACTTTAGGCTCTGGTCCCAGAGGCCCTGAGTTTCTGCTTGCTCCAGTATCTGGCCTATCCCACAAAGTCAGGTTTAAGGCCAACTAAGTACCAGGCTAAGCCCAGCAGTCCTAGGTTCCAGGCTAGCCTGAAATCAGGTCAGCTCTAATATCAGGTCAATACACTGCCCTTAGGAACCAGCCTAAGGTGGACACAGGTTCAAGACATGTCCAGGGCCAAGCCAGTTCCTGCAGCTACACATTCCTAGGCTGGCCACTGGAGTCCTACACTCAAGCCAACCCAGAATCCAGGCCCATTGCAGTAGATCCCAGTATTGGACTTCCTGCCTTACTCCTCATGAATCCAGGCTACAGAATTACCTCTATGAACCCAGGTTCAAGGCTACTCCCAAGATTTAGACCAATCTCCACACATCTAGCCTTCATGTTGGCTCTATTAGCCTCAGTCTCCAAGATAGCCTCTGTGGCTTCGAGTATTAGGCTGGTACCTATGATTCTATGCTTCAAATACCTGCTTAGACTCAATCTCTATACTTGCCTCAGCATAATAGAACTATTCTAGGCTTCAGCATAGTCCATGTGGCTCTAAATTCTGGTGGATTCAGTGTCTAAGCTTGTTCTAGCAGACCCTGCATCCAAGCCCAACCCATATAATTTAATGCCAGGTTGGCCCTCAGGGATTAAAGTCATAGGACCCACCTCACTAACCCAGGCTCCAGTATAGTCCCCATGGATCCTTGCCCTTGCCTAGGCACTGAAGATCCAACCTGACCCTAGTACCAGGCTAGTCCATGTGAACTCAGGCTCTGGGCTTATTCCAGTAGACCCAGGAATAAGCTCAGTGCCTGGTTTGTTTCTGAAGACTCAGCCTCAAGACTCACTCCAGTGGCAGCTCAGCACCTATTAGGCCTCAGATTGGACCAACACAACACGTATACACACTCCAGGCCTGCCTCCATTGATCAAATAAATAGGTATAACCAGTGGATACTGGATCCAGGCCTAAACTCCATAGTTCCAGATGCCAGGCCAGTGTGCCTGCTGACTTAGGCCTGAAACTACTGTGCCCAAGGACTCCAGCAGAAAGTCTGAATGTGGGCCACACTAGACAACCTTACAGAATCTCTGGACAGGATAACTGATGAAGGGCTTTCCTAATCAAAGCCAGTTGACAATGACTGGAATGTGTCCACTTCAAATGCAAAGACACTAACACATGGACATATGATCAAAAACAATCAGAGAAACAAATCCCCATGAAAGGACTGAATTAAAGCAATAGTAGCTGACCCTAGAGAAAAAGAGAAGTATCAGCTGCCTGACAAAGAATTTAAAATAATTGTTTTAAAGAAGCAATTCAATAAAATCAAGAAAACAATAAATAACAGAATGAGAAATTGCCTTCATATTAGAATTGAGTACATTGGATCCTTACTTTTCCATTCTTGTGATGCTTTACGAAGAAGAATGTGTTCCACCTCCATATAGGTAAATACAAAAGATATAAAGTCATGTAATGAGTGTAACCTAATTCTTTGTACCTTCAATGAATCCTGAACAATAATAAATAAATAAAAATATCGCCATAAAAAAAAAAAGAAAATATAAAGTCTCTATCTTTTTTTAATGGCTGAGTAGTTTTTCGTGGTATACATATACCACAGCTTGTTAATCCATTCCTGGGTTCCATTTAGGCTGTTGGTGATTGTAAACTGAGCTGTGTTAAACAGTCTAGTGCAAATGTCCTTATGATAAAAGGACTTTTTTTCTTCTAGGTAGATGCCTAGTAATGGGATTCCAAAATCAGAAGGGAGGTCTAATTTGAGCTCTTTGAGGATTTTTCATATTGCCTTCCAGAAAGGTTGTATTAGTTTACCATCCCACCAGCAGTGTAAAAGTGCTCCCTTCTCTCCATGTCCATGCCAGCATCTGCAGCTTTGAGACTTTGTGACATGGGCCATTATCACTGCTGTTATGTGATGTCTCAGGGTGTTTTTGATTTGAATTTCTCTGATGATTAGGGACAATGAGAATTTTTTCACATTTGTTAGCCATTCATGTGTCTTCTTTAGAAAAGATTCTATTCATGTCTCTTGCCCAGGGATATATGTGATTGTGATTGGGTCTTTTTTTGTTGTTGATTAATTTGAGTTCTCTATAGATCCTAGTTAACAAGCTTTTGTTGGATTCATAATATGCAAATATCTTTTCCCATTTTGAAAGTTGTCTGTTTGCTATAGTTGTTATTTTCTTAGCTGTACAGAAGTCCTTCAGTTTAATTAAGTCCCATTTGTTTATTTTTGTAGTTGTTGCCATTGCCCCAGAAGTCTTCTTCATAAAATCTGTCTCTAGACTGATATCTTCAAGTGTTTTCTCCACACCTTCTTTGATGATTTTTATTGTTTCATGCCTTATATTTAAACCTTTTATCCATCTTGAATCAATTTTTGTAAGTGATAAGAGGAGTGGGTCCAGTTTCAGATTTTTACATGTGGTTATCCAGTTTTAGAGAAATGATAAGACAAAAAAGTCGGACAGAAATGATGATTAAACTCTTTAAAGTTACAACGACTGACCTGCCTTCCTGCATCCCTCCCACCTCCTCCATCTTTTCTGCTCTGCCACCCTGAGACTACAAAATCCTCCTCTCCTCTCCCTTCTCTAGCTCAGCCAACTCACCATGAAGATGACAAGAATGATGATTTTTATGTTGATCTACCTCCTCTTAATGAATAGTAAACATATTTTCTCTCCCTTAAGATTTTCTCTTTCCTAGCTTACTTTATTATGAGAGTATAGCATATACAATATATAACATATAAAATGCGTGGTAGTGGACTGTTTACGTGAGTGGTAAGGCTTCCGATGAACAGGGCTATTAGTAGTTAAGTTTTTAGTGAGTCAAAGACTATATGCAGATTTTTGTCTGTATGGGAAGATCAGTGTGTCTAATCCCTGCATTGTTCAATGGCCAACAATGGCATATTATTCAGCCTTAAAAAGGAATAAAATCCTGTCACACACTTAATATGGATGCACACTGAGGACATTATGCTAAGGGAAATAGGCCAATCTCAAAAAGGTAAGCATTGTATGATTCCACATATGTAAGGTACCTGAAGGGGTCAAATTTATAAGTAGAATGGTGGTTACTGGGGATCGGGGAAGGGGTAGTTGTTTATAGGGTTGAAGTTTCAGATTTGTGAGATTAAAATAGTTATGGAGATCTGTTTCACACCACTGTGAGTATTAATACTATTTGCAAAAATTCATCTAATGGGGTGTCAAAATCATCATCTGACTGTGAGAAGCATAGCAGACCAAGTAAATACTGGTAGAGAAATAGGAATATCTTAACTGAAAATTTTGGCCAACAACTCAGGTCTCTTGCATCATGATAAATACATTACCTCACATGGCAATAAGAGGATGTTTTTAGCTTGTAAATAAGTAACTATATTAGAACGCCTCCCTACTCACCTGATCTGGCCCCAGTGAATTTTTCTTTACCCGAAGATTAAGGAAATATGAAAGGAAGACATACTGATGACATTTAGGACATCAAGGGTGATATGATGATAGCTCTGATGGCCATTCCAGAAAACAAGTTCCTAAATTACTTTGACGGGTGGACGAGGCTTTGGCATTGGTGCACAGCTCCCCAAGGGGAGTACTTCAAAGTTGACCACAGTGATATTCAGCAATGAGGTATGCAGCACATTTTCTAAGACAAATTCATGAACTGAATTGTCAGAATTCATTTATCTTAGACTCAAAGATGTAATTATGTATATTTTATGGTACATACAGGCTTTTTACATTTAGGCTCTCTTTAGACACATTCCAAAGGAGAACATGTGTTGCCTTATTTCAGAAGGAATGTTCCCTGTTATGAGACCATTTGTATAAATCTTTCCATGACCAAGATAACTCAAATTTTATGTGGGTCTTTCTTATTACTATGCCTTTCCTTAACAAGGTCTGAACAAACTTTTTATTTGATCCTTTGTAAGATCAGCAAGAGAATTATTTGAAATATAAAATCTGTTATTTAAAATATTAAATTTACAGTTAACAGTGGCCTGATGACAATTGCTTGTAGGTTGTTTATGGTATTTTTCTAGGCTTGTAACCATAAATTCACAGCACAGATGTCATTCCTATTGCTCTTTCACTTATAGACAACCAATCAGCTCAAATGTGGAGCTTGTATGGCATGCAATCTGCTGATGTGTCCTAACCACGTTCTAGTAACCACTAACCCAGTGGTTACTAGAGGCTCTGGAGTTGAACACTGTTGATCATGCCTCTTCTTGCTCTTGGTGAAGCCCCTAGATGGTAGTGGTTAGAACGACATCCCTCTTTGAATCTTGGTCTAAATCTTTTTCTTACTTCTATTTCTCCCTCTGACTCACATGGTTTGCTTCTGTATTCAACACAGGGTTTACTGTCGAAAGCAGCAGATGCTTGCCTGTAATTGTTCAAAGCCCAGGCTGTAGGGGACAGAAGCTCTCTGTCTGAACTCCATGGGTGCTATCCATTGCAATTCTACTACTTCTATTTCTTTTCTTTTTTTCTCCCCGATTAACACAAGAGTACAAATGATTAGGTTACACTGTTTACATTTGTCAGGTAAAGTTCAAGTTATAGTTGAGCCCTTCCACAGGGGGTTTGCTGTAGTCCCTTACATTGTGCCCAGTAGGTGAGAATTTACCCATCCCTTTCCTTCCACCCCTCCCCCCACTTGGCTATAATTGTGTTTTTCTCTTGAGTGGGATGCAGTGTTTATCTGTTGGTTTCACATTAGTATTGTGTACATATCTATCTACTATTGCACAAACCGATGCAAAAGGGAAAGAGTAAGAAGTACAATTCTCTCCTGTTACTCCTTCCAGTTGTTCTTAAGTAACAAAAATGACTGAAATACTTTTTTGAATAAATTTTGGTAGGAAATGTAATATTGCCCAGACTAAGAACTGCTGGGAGATACCTCCTCAGGATGGAAACCCATTTTAAATCCTATTTCCTTCATAGTTGTGACTTTGTTTCACTAAAAACCAATGCAAATAAAAATAAACATACAGACAAAAACCAGTTACCCTGTGGCCCTGGATCCACAAGAGACCGTAGATTAGAGTTTTTCTTTTCATAAATAAAAACTACACTGTGTCTCAAAGTTGTCCTTTTTTATTTGTGCGGCTTGCAACCCATGCAGAGAGGAGACTGCATATAGAAAACTTGCTTCCAAATTGTTGAGATGGAACAAGAATAAGTTATTATACTAGTAACAGATGGTTTCATAATAGTTCTCAAATCATGACCTTGTGAAACACTGGTGTTTTCTGATCTTAATAAATACTAATAGAAAACCAAAAAAATAGAAAAAGAGCTGAAGCCTTTTGGTCGATGACCATATTCTGGGGGGTGTGTGTGAAGAATCCACAGACATAATTTTCCAAATTTCAAATAACTTCCTTTTTCATTTGAAAAATTGGGGGGATTTGTTAGTACTGCAGAGTACATAATTGCAAATGAGAGACACAATAAATGAAGAAATTATGAGTGAGTGTTAGTAGAAATGTGATGTGGCATAAAATTGATTACATCTATTTAGTCATTTCCTTTACTTACAAATGGTGTGTCATATGCCTGTGCCTACTTGTATTTTGATCATTTGTGGGTAGACTGATGGTTGGAGAAGAAAAATGAGGAAGAAAGGGAGAGAAGGCCCCCTCATAATTATACTAATTTATACATATATATTTAGCATTGTCTATTTTTAATAGTCGAATTCCAAAAAGAAAAGTTACATCATTCTGTAAAGAAGTGTGTGACTTCTAGTTGCTTTGACATTTGAAGAACCTTGAGAAAAACATTCAGTAGGATTCACCCATAGTTATCTCTACCACATCAGGGATTTCTGCTGCCTGCCATACCTCTTAGTCACACTCTATCTCTTTCAAGGTTTCTGGAGAAGCCCATCTAAGAAATATGTAAGAAGTTTCTTCCATTCAGCAAAGTCCCTTCTCAGCATTGGTATGAAGAATACAGCTCTTTCAACACTTTTATTCTAGATGAACTGTTGAGATGACATTGTATCATATCAACCGATACAGCTTCCTCCCTCAGTATATCATTGAGTATTTTTCCTTGATCTAGCATCTAAGTCATGCTGGGCCTATTACTCTCAGGGTAGAGATATGATCGCAGGAAAACAAAGTGAAAGAAGTAAACGAATGCTTAGCTTTTGCATTTTGGAATAGCTTTTTAAACTTTAAGGCAAAGATATTAGTATTTAAAAGTACTGAATGACAGGAGCCTGGTGTTTATACTTTTAGGAAGTAGAAACTAAAGGATTCTGAATCTAAAGTTAATATTATAAAAATTTGGTATTTTTCTTTTCAGTCTTGGTGAAGGGTTTTCAAATTGGGCTTAGGGTGGTAACAGGAGAAAACGGTGCTGCAGAGTGAACCTGGGGTGTGAGTCTCTGAGATATGAATGGTTGTGCTGGGCTCTCCCTCTTCTTGGTTCCAACTGCAGGCAGATGAAAAGAAGCCTTTACTATCCCATTTATGCCTGTTATTCAGAGGGAAGACGGACTTGTACTTATTTCTGAAATGAAACACAATGAAACCAAGAAGGTTTGAGATTTTTCCCTATACCACAATCATCTTGGTGTAGAGCAGTGCGGTGGAAACAAGAGTGTGAACATTAGCAGACTGATGCAGTTTGAGACAACCTTGCAAGACATTTTCCTATGTCCTTATTAGGAAACAGTGGGGAGGATAGCTGTTTCTTTTTCATGGCCCCAAGAGTGAAAGAAAACTGGATGAATGAGGGATAGCAGATCGAAAAGGACCTCTTTCTTAGTTTGAGTCTGTCTCAAACAGACTTTGTGTAACAATGACTGTGATGGATGGCATAGTGGATCACGATGGATGCCAGCCCAGGAGGACAAGATGCCAGGGACCAGAGAACATAGAAATGTCAGTAAGTGGCCAGATGCTGACCAATCCCCTCTCTGTCCCCCGCCAATTCTCACAAAGCTGGTTAAGATCCCAGGCACCTAGGAAAGAAAAATAGGAGAAAGATTTTCTTGGTTAGCTTAAATTTAAATGACTAATTTTAATCAGAATTAACTAAAAGCAGGTAGGATGGAAGATTGAGTTGACTTATAAAGAAAACTATGGGGCACATTGTTTTTGCCTATCTGAATGTTACAATCTGAAGAGTCTTATGATAGAATCGCTTCTTAATTAAGGATTAGTTTCTCAAACCTGGGGTAAAGCAGAATTATTTATAGTGAAAGTCCCTCATGTAATCCCGTAGGCCAAGAATCTGCAGGCGTGCTCTCATTTAGTAAATCCCACACAAACCATCTTTCCTCCAGTGGGGAGGATAGCTGTTTCCTCATGTGACTCCAGATTAGGTTACATGCTTTTAGACACTAGCCAGTAAGATGCTTCAATATAAGAGGCTAATGGGATCAACCCTCAGTGAGAAGACAAGAGATTCACTCCTTCCAGGGGAGAAAAGACAGTTTTCCCCACATCGCCCTCCCCCCAACCTTTTACTCCTATGTATCTAAGTTACGTATCAGTAATTAGACTCTTCTGTTTATTCTGAAAGTTTGGGTTTGGAAGTTATAGCTCTGGGTAGACATGACCTCTGTTAATAACCTACGCAGCTTGACAGTTTGGGTTGGATCCAATATTGTTTAAATTCAGTCTCTTTCTACCTAATGCTATGTCTGCTCTCCATCTCGAGAGGTGAAAACAATATGGGCTTCTTTCTTCTCCAAATATACTGAGGTTTTGACAGTATGCTAACTTTTTCAAAACCACACCTGACTTACAATAAAATAACCATCTGCTTGGAAACAACAGATTTGAAAGAGCACTTGCCTTCTAACTCCCTACTGGCATTGAATTACTGTCTTCAGACTACAAACCCATTGTTGAAAGTAACTATTTAACAAATAAAACTGGTTTTATGTTCTTAATGATGAGCTCAGTTTCAAATAATTACTTTCTTTAAAAGCAAACTTTTGTAATTATTGTGAGCAAGGAAATACAGCCGAGTTATACTGAATTTTAGTATTACTAATTGATTCTCACAAAAGTGACTATTATAGGTACAGTTATGGGTAACTAGAGGTTTTGTGAGATTTTAGCTTAATTTAGAAGGTTCTCTTCAAGAAAAAGAATTCATATACAATTAAAAACAACAGCATTGAGGATAAATTTATTTATAATGAAATAATACATCAAAATATAATTTTTAAAAATTAATACTGACATATACCCAGAAAAATTACACATTGCTAGGACTTCTAGATACTCAGAAGGGGTCCTGAGAAAATCAGATGACCAGAAGCATAAGTTTCATTAACTACATGGTAAATTGCATTCTGGGCACAGTTTGTTGGTGCTACATGATTTGCTATAATTTCTATATGATAAACTTCAAATGAGTCACTTTATGTGTATTATTTTATATATACTATAAAATATTTCATATCTTAGTTCTATTTAGAGGTTAGGAAAGTAAAGCTCAGAGAAGATAGTAAACTTGCTTAGGGCCACAAAGCGAATAATTGACACAGCAAAAATTCTATATATTCAAGTTTGATTCACTCCAAATCATAGTAATTATTTAAAATCTGGTTAATATATCATTGAAGATAGTATTTAACATCATGTCAGTTATATTCAAACATAAAGAGGCAGGAATATTTCCTTTCTTCTCCACCTACCTTTTCAAATTATTTTACAAATGAATTAAATATTAGCCATAGATTAATGCTTTAATAGCCAATTGTTTGATGAACATTAGATTAAAGCCTAGATTCTGGGAACAATTATGTGATTTGTAGTAGTTCCTGAGTAAACATCAGGCTGGGCATAGCATTTTTTAAAACCCCAGTAGTGCTACTAATAATCACGGGAGTAACTACATTCCACTTAATGATTTGCTGATGACAGAGGGTATGTAACCTTTCTTTAGATTCATTCTGGAATTTTATGTTTTGGAAGGAAGAATCTGTGTAAATATTGGCTTCAGAATTGGGCTTATAATCAAACTGAGCCCCAGCTTTGAGTCTTGAGGAAATACAGAGCACCAAGATTTTCTCCATGCTTTTTGATCTGCTCAGGTTATTGATTTTTGCTATTTCTCTGTCATCCTAGAGTTTATTGTTTATTATACTTGGCTATAGGACAAAGGTTCCAAGCATGGGGCAGGTTTGTGTATGGTGGATTTACAATTTTTTCAGGCTTCCAGGTATGTTAAATGTTAGAGGTGAAAAGGAAAAGAGAGAACATCCTTTACAGCGTTAGAGGTAAAAAGGAAAAGAGAGAACATCCTTTACAGCGTACATGTGCACGCATACACAGAGTAACTGTCTACACATTTGTGAAGTTTGTGTTCCAAACCCTCACCAGCAGAAGGAAGTTATTCAGGGTCAAGAGCATATCTTGGCTTATTTACTGGTTGGGTCCTTTGGCTGTGTGATCCTTTTCTTTTTTCACCTGGGGCTTCACAGTAGGCCTTTCTAACTGTGTCATAACTTGGTTCACATCATTTTGACTTAACTTAAATAGATCACAGATCAAGTATCTAATAATCTGCCATTTTGCTTCCTATGATCTTATACTGCTGGGCTCCTGTCAACACTAGTTTTTAAATGGAATTCCTTTGGCATCTTTGCCTCTGAAATTTATAGATTTTTGTCTTGGAGTTTGACCAGGGATTTTTCGACATCTGGGTTTTAATCAAGATTTTAATTTTATTTTCCGAGTGACTTCCAATGGTAAATTTCCTACTTTCTTTGGGAAGCACGTTGGGAAGAGAGAGATGAAGAGAATTTTCTATTCCTACCTTATAGAAACATAATCAATATAATACATATGAGTAATATATTTTTACCCCTTAGAAAGAATAAGTTGGTGATTGCAATTTAGGTATAAGTGGGAGAATCATATCTTTACAGAAAAAAAAGGAGTATTTTCTTTCCTTTATTTAATGCTTAGTAATAAACCAAGCTTTGTTGAAAGAATATTAGAGTCTTAATATATAACTATAGTATATCTGCTTTTTATTTTGTTGTATTATTCTAGGAAAATGGTACTATTGATTGATTTGGATCCAAGAAGTGATTAAAAACATATATGCCCTTTAAAATCATTACTTTTCAGTCTTTTAGAAAAATTGTTTGCTTTTTGATGCTTAAAGTATTCACACCCAATTTTCGCTGACATTAAAAGTCTTGGTATATAGAAAATAAAAACAAAGTGTGCTACAATTCCAGTTTAGTTCAGGTAAATCAAAGATTCTTGGATGTTGTGTAGCAAGACAATGTTGCTGAGAATATGAAAAAGACCAAGGCAGGATGTCGCCAAGATGGTAGAGTAGGAGATACCGAGTCTTCATATCTCTTGACAATATGAAAACAAACACATAAAGGCACAACCCAAAATATCCGAGAGAGGGCTCCAGGGCCCATAAAAGGATCTGCAGCGGCACCATGGAGCACGAAAAGGGGAATATCCACAAAGAGTCCTGGTGATACCAGAGACTCCCGGAGCTGACTACAAGGAAAGAAAGGTGAAAGTTATGGTACAGTCCATGTGGTGAAAACCACTGAGTCTCCAGCAGCCTATCCTGCAGAGGATACTGGTAACTCCAGCTGTTGAGGTAATCAATATCCAGTCCTGCCAGAGAGCTCTACCCAAGAACTACCTCCCCTCCCCCCAAGAAGAGGGCTCTTGAGCTATTTTTGGAAAGAAGCTGCTTCCTCCCCTAACCCCTTGTGTACCCTGAGCTACACCCCACAGTTACTCTGTAGGTGCCCACACTTCAGATCTGAGTACTATGGCTGCATTGGGGCAATTGCCAAAGCACATCTCAGACATCAGAGGCATTGCCAAAGCAGGCTAGTTCATCCTCAAGGCCTGGAGTGAAGCCCTTTGCTACATGTGCTCATGCTCAGGACACTAGCTCAGCCACCACAGAGGGCGAGAGCCTGCTCCCATCATGGAGCTTCACTAATACCTGTGCTCTGATTGATGGTTTCCTGGCTGCTTCACAAGTATCTTACCACGTGCCATGTTATCAGCTTGGTAGTGAGGTAGCTACAATCTGAGCACCCGTACCCATACCATCCTAGACTACAAAGCTGTACTACCTCCAAAGGTGCCCTGCTTCATGCCTCAGCTCTGTGGCTGATCAGACACCAGTGTTACTGCCCCTGCAAGCAAACCCACAAGCCAGATCCAGTGCAAGAGGTATCCCTCAGCTGCAATTTCTCCTGCAGGAGAAAAGGGATGAGGAGGACCCAAAAAGCTATCTCTAAAGATGCCAAAACCCTTCCTGCCACTCTGGACATCTAGAGTCCTGGCTGCTGCGGATCCCTGAAATCTTCACGAACACTGATGTCAGCTGAAAGAGCTGCACAGAGACCACACAGAAGAAACCTTCACTAGTGCCCACACCACTGTCCCCATCGAGCAGGTTCTGTCATACATCCCTCATAAAGGAAGGTCTTTCCATACATAGTAAAACTAACCCATACAGTCCACTTAATGCGCAAGGTATCAAAGTAAGACAAGACTTAAAAGGTACAATATAAAATGTCTACATATTGTCTTATCTGTGTGCAGCAATGTTGTTTTAAAATGATTTTTATCAATACAGTATCATATTGAATAATGTCCTATTACAAGTACCAGTGTAATTCTACTATAGTAAGTCTGTAAAATTTGTTCTTAAAAGAAACACTAAATTAGCTTCAAACTGGAAATGTCTGTTCATTCATAGAAGCAACTCAAATATTATTATTTTTGCTAAATATTCTAATACATTGCTACCATCGTGTTTCTGTTCCCTCTTCAATTTTTTTCCAGATATAATTTGATTCAGTTAAAAATCCTTCAGGTACATTATCTTCATTTACATAATCATCACAACCGAAGTTCAACCAACCCAGAATATTACCTTCAGAATATTATCTTCCTTTGTTGCAATGACATGCTCAGTTACTAATTATAAAGATATTGTTCAGACTCATTTCAGCCTACAGTTTGTACCTAATAATCATAATGTAAAGAAAATGATATCCTGTCCTGGAGCTTATTTTCTCTCTTTACATATAGCAACAGAAAATCAAAATAACAATGGTGGGAATATGACCTCTGCCTCCTCACCCACTCTTTCTGCATCTTCTAGTTTTGTTCATTCTACACAGTACTTCTATCACATTTGTGTTATTTAATTACAAGCAATAATTATATTTTTCTTAAATTAAAACAAAAAATATCAGTCCAACTATGTTCCTTCGCTTTATATTTATTTCTTTTGTCATTTTCTCCTGATGGGGCTCAGGATATACTACCCCAAAATATAGTACTTTGATATGGTATT
>CAUYQV010129752.1:0-25464 GCA_963574575.1 Galagoides demidoff
CCTCCAACTCCTGGGCTCAAGCGAGTCTCCTGCCTCTGCCTCCCAAGTAGCTGGGACCACAGGCGCCCGCCACAACACCCGGCCATTTTTTGGTTGCAGCCATCATTGTTGTTTGGCGGGCCCGGGCTGGGGATTCGAACCAGCCACCTTAGGTGTACGTGGCTGGTGCCTTAGCAGATTGAGCCACAGGCGCCGAGCCCAGAAACTTTTTATGTACATTTGTTTATGAGTCTGTGGGTGGATAAATGCTTTCAGATCTCTTGGGTACAGACTTAGGTGTAGAATGGATGGATTTGTGCGGCAGTGTGTATAGGAAACTGTCAGACTGTTTCCCTGATTGGTTGGGCCGTGTTACATTTCTACCACCAATATACGAGTGTGCTGGTCGCTCCATGTCCTCTGCAACTCTTGGTGTTGTCATTCATCTTTTCAATGCCAGCCATTCTAGTGAGTGGGAAGCTGGGTCTCACTGTGGCTTTAGTTTGCATTTCTGTGATGTTGTTGAGAGAAATATTCATCTTGCCACATGTGTGTTGTTGATTGGTATATGTTTTGTGGATATTCAAATCTTTTGCTCATTTAAAAAATGTGGGCAGGGGCTCGGCACTGGTAGCACAGTGGTTATGGCACCGGCCACGCACAGTGAGGGTGGCAGGTTTGAACCGGCCTGGGCCAGCTGAGCAACAATGACAACGGCAACAGAAAAATAGCTGGGCATTGTGGTGGGCGCCCGTATTCCTAGGTACTCAGGAGGCTGAGGCAAAAGAATTGCCTAAGCCCAGGAGTTGGAGGTTGATGTGAGCTGTGACACCAAGGGCAAAATAGTGAGACTCTGTCTCAAAAAAAAAAAAAAATGTGGGTAGGGTATTTGTCTCATTACTGATAACATTTGGAATCAAGAACATCATCAGAAGTATTGCAAATATTTTGTCCACTTTCTTAATGGTGTCTTTTGAAGAGCAGTCAGCTTTTCCCAGGGTGCTGTTATTAATTTAATTAGCTCTAAGCTGTGGCTCTGGACATCTTCTATAAGAATCTAGCCCCAGACACATGGACATTTGCAGAATTTTATTCTCCAGGGTTCTAGAAATTGCCTTTCCTGTGAATTCTCAGGAAAGGCAATTTCTAGCACTCTGGATTTTATAGCAATAATTTTAGGTAGTTTTTTGTCTTTAAACACAGAAGTCAGAATTTAAGGAGTTTTCAGCTGTATTTGAGATGAGGGAGCCTAGTGGTCTAAAGACCTTTGTAGGGTCCTTGAAGGGTACAGTGGCTGCAGGGTGAACCTTGCCTTGTTTTTAAGACTGTTGGCCAAGTTTAAAGTTCAGTGAGTGGGGCTGAGGTGGTGGTTAGGGCGGACTGATGGAAAGTAGTGACTGAATACTGGCTGTCCTGACCATATGTGAAAGATCTGTTTTCAGAAACATTTTTGAAAAGGGATTTTAAAAAACAACACTTGTTTTCATGATTTGAAGAAACAAAAGTGTTTTGAAATCTCATCCTTCTGGTGAAATGTTAATTTTTCCCTGGATATATTGGGTGTTTGTGCCTCAGTATCCTCAGGGGCTTGGATCCAGGATTTAGCCCCTTCATGGATACTGAAGTCCATAGAGACTCAGGTCCCTGATACAAAATGTGCATGTGACCTGCACATGTCCTCTCCTGCTGCTTAACATTTAGAACAATAACAGTGTATGTGCTATATAAACAATTATCCTGTATTTTTCATTTGTATTTTTAAAAATAGTTGTATTATTTTTATTGTTTTTCTGCAGACACAGAACCCACAAATGAGAAAAGCAGCTGTGCTGTGGTGCACACAGAGGTGCACAGACATTGGGGGCCAAGGGAGTCTAGCTCTGCTTGAGTAGCCGACAGTCCTAGCTCCTAGAAGGTTCCCTGCATGTCCCTTTCTGATCATAAATCCCTTCTGTCCCAGAAGGTAACTGCTTTTTTTTTTTTTTTTTTTAAATGACCACGACCCTATTTTTAACAACTAAATGCTTCCCCAGGCACAGGGTCTGCTCGCCTCACAGGCACTGAACGTCATTCCCCCAGCAGCTGTGTTTTTACCGCAGTGTTTTGTTTTATGTGTCTCATATCGACAGGACTTCATACTACACTTCAGACACAGTGTGTGTGCTGGATATTAAGAGGATACATTCTTCTTGGTCCTGGAAATCCAGAGAAAAGATGGAAAGGTCACCTGTGAAGCTGCCATCTATAGGAAAAACAGGAAATTGGAGCTAAATTTTTTGACAAAATATTCATGGCAAAATTTGACAAAGTGGTGACCAACAGGTAGAGAGGTAGAGAGTATTTTGTAAAATTTTGTAATGAATATTTCTTCGATTAAGATACATTTAGCTACAACTTGCCACTTTTCCTGTGTATGGAGCCATTATGGGTGAACTTCGGGATCCCCTGTGGTAAGCTCTGATACGTACAGGAGCTGGGAAGAGTACATAGCTGTGATGTTATTGTGTCTTTTATTTTTTAATTTTTTTCCAATTCCCATTTATTTCTGGCTCTTGGGGCAATGTCATCTTTTCAATATGAAAAAGAGCAGCAAGTTCAACACAAAATAAAATTTCTGAAGTATAGGACAGGACAAAACCAAAGGTCAGGAGGAAAAAGGCTACTGCATAAGGGAGAGATGAGATGTTGCAAAAAACAGAGGGAGTCCTGTCTCCTCTCTGGGGAATGAAATGACCCATTTAGGTGGCAGCACGCACCTTCCCACATAAGTTAGGGATGTTATGTGTTTGTGGGTAAGAAAAGGTGGGTATGGGGAGGGCCTTTCTGGAAGTTTAGGGACCAAGGCTGGTTTCTCTCCCCTCCTCATCCCCTTCTCCTATTGGGGGAAAGGAAGGAACCCAACGTATCAGTGAGGTGAAGTGTAAGAGGGGAGGATCCCATTTGGGGAAAAAAATGCTCCCAAGGACAGAGCTTGGAGGGAGACTGAAAATGAAGCTAATATTGTTAATACCTCCCTTGAAGCCGAGAGATGGAACCTGCAAATACTTGGAAGTTATCACTAAACATTCTGGATTTCCCTCTCCCAAACTATTCCAGGATGGAAAAATCCCAGCGCCTTCCTTGGAGTTACTTCTACTCTTACTTTCTACTTCCCTTCCACCAACGGCCTGGACGTAGGATGGTCATCATCTGCATTCAGCATTCAGTTGGTTCTGAAATAAATGGCATTTGGATGAGAACCAGCTTCTTAGGGAAATATTTTACACACCAAAGGAAATATTAACTGGACAGATGGGAGGAATGGGCACCAGAAGGAAATACTAGGGTTACCTAGAATGCAGAATGCAGAAATCTAGGTTTCCCAAAGTGGAAGGAGAGAGGAGACATTCAACAAGCAAGTATTTATTGAGCACCTACTATGTGCCAGGCACTGTTCTAGACGCCCCCAAAAGGGAAAAGAAAAAGATAAGAGGCAGCAAACATGAATTCTGAGGGAGAGGAAAGGGGTAGTTGAGGAAGAAGGTTAAGGGGACTGAGAAGCTTGAGATGATGGGGCTGTACCTTAGGCCTCCTCTTCAGCCTCTTCACCAAAATCCTCCTCCTCTTCTGCGGTGGCATCCTGGTACTGCTGATACCCAGAGACGAGGTTCATGTTGCTCTCAGCCTCGGTGAATTCCATCTCGTCCACGCCCTCGCCTGTGTACCGGTGGAGGAAGGCCTTCAGGCGGAACATGGCATGAACTGCTGAGATGCCCTAAGAGCTCCTGGGTGGCTGTGCTGTTGCCAATGAAGGTGACTGCCATCTTGAGGCCATGAGGTGGGATGTCACAGACAGCTGTCTTGACATTGTTGGGGATCCATTCCACGAAGTAGCTGCTATTCTTGTTCTGTACATTGAGCATCTGCTCATCTACCTCCTTCATGGACATCCGTCCAAGGAAGACAGCAGCTACAGTGAGGTATCGGCCATGGCGGGGTCACAGGCAGCCATCATGTTCTTGGCATCAAAGACCTGCTGGGTGCGTTCTGGCTCAGTGAGAGCCTAATACTGCTGGCTTCCATGGTGGTGAGAGGGGCAAAGCCAGATGAAGAAATGGAGACCTGGGAAGGGCACCATGTTGACTGCCAGCTTGCGGAGGTCAGTGTTGAGCTGGCCATGGAAATGGAGGCAGGTGGTGACACCATGCATGGTGGCTGAGACAAGGTGGTTCAGGTCCCCATAAGTTGGCATGGTCAACTTTAGGGTATGGAAGGAGATGTCGTAAAGAGCCTTGTTGTCAGTGCAGTAGGACTCATCAGTGTTCTCTACCAACTGATGGACAGAGAGGGTGGCATTACAGGGCTCAACCATGGTATCAGACACTTTGGGTGAAGGCACCACACCAAAGGGGTTCATGATGCTGTCAGGATACTCTTCTCGGATCTTGCTGATAAAGAGGGTGCGCATTCCAGAACCTACCACCCAGCGAGTGGGTCAGCTGGAAGCCCTGCAGGCAGCCACAGCTCTCTGCCTCCTTCCGTACCACATCTAGGACTGAATCAACCAGCTCAGCCCCTTCTGCATAGTGGCCCTTGGCCTAGTTGTTGCCTGCCCCAGACTGACCAAAAACAAAGTCATCTGGTCTGAAGATTTGGCCAAAAGGACCTGAGCGAACAGAGTCCATGGTCCCAGGTTCTAGATCCACCAGGATAGCACGAGGAATGTATTTGCCACCTGTGGCTTCGTTGTAGTACACAGAGATTGGGTCTAGCTGCAGATCGCCGTCCCCGTGGTAGGTACCGGTGGGGTCGATGCCGTGTTCATCGCTGATCACCTCCCAGAACTTGGCACCGATTTGGTTGCCACACAGACCGGCCTGGATATGCATGATTTCCCTCATAGTTAAAATTTATTGGTTTTGCTCGTCTCGAGGTGTTCATGGGGCAGATTAAAAAAAAAATTATTTTTTCTCTCTGCTGGTTGCAGGCTAAAAGAATGGAACATGCCCCAAAAGCTGGAGCAGTGAGGTCTGAACGTGCCGACAGAAAGGTTCGGAGAGGGAGAAAGAGTAGATAATGTTATTGTTTCTGAAACGGGGTATCACTCTGTCACCCTCCACCCTCCCTGGAGTGCAGTTGTGTCAGCCTGGCTCACAAGAACCTCAGACTCCTGGGTTCAAGTGATCTTCCTGCCTCTCACTCCTGAGTAGCTGGGACTGTAAGCACTCGCTATTGACGCCTGGCTAATTTTTCAATTTTTACTAGAGATGGGGTCTTGCTTTTGCTCAGGCTGGTGTCAAACTCCTGGCCTCAAGCAATCCTCCTACTTTGGACTCCCAGAGTGCTAGGATTACAGATGTGAGACACCATGCCTGGCCAAGGCTATATTTTTAAAGGTGGCTTATAATAATTTAATACATTTGTGTTCAACAACATCAAATTATGAAACGTATGGCTTAAAAACAAAAACAGCTCAGCAACCACATGTGTGGAAGCCCTTTTTCATGGTAGTTAAGGACAGAAATGAGTTTGAATCTTGATGACAACCCAGAGCAAGGTGTTTTCCATTTGGGGCCTCTGGTTTCCCACCTGGGAAAGGTAAAATATAATCTGAACCTCCTCATGGAGTTATGTAAGCCTTCACTGAAATACTGCACACAAAGCATTTAGCACTTAGCACTCCTTTAGAGCCAGGAAATTATGGCTCAGAGTGTGAAGAAGAAAGAGTCAAACTTAAACTATGCTAAAAAAACAAAAACAGTTGCCCGTATTTGTTTTGTTAAGAATAAGACATAACACACATTAGGCTGGGTGTGGTGGCTCACACCTGTAATCCTAGCACTCTGGGAGACCGAGGCAGGAAGATCACTTGAGGTTAGGAATTCAGGACCAGTCTGAACAAGAGCGAGACTCTGTCTCTCCAAAAAAAATAGAAAAATTAGCTGGGTATGGTGTCAGGTGCCTGCAGTCTCAGCTAATTGGGAGGCTGAGGCAGGAGGATTACTTGAGCCCCGGAGTTTGAGGTTGCTGTGAGCAGTGATTGTGCCACTGCACTCTCCCCAGGCGACAGAGTGAGTTGCTGTCTTAAGCAAATGAACACACACAAATTTCTATTTGGTAGCTTTGTCTTACTAAGAACTTCGTTAAGGACCAGAATAAAGAGAATTTTTAATAGCTGGGAGGACAAACAAAACATGCTACTTTTCCCGAGTTGCCAAGTTGTGGGAACTGGATGCCCTCAGCCTGAGACGTGGGGTGTGTCTCAGGGCAGGTGCTCAGTGGGCAGCTCCTGTGTGTGTCTGCTTCCACAGGGCTTGCTAGTGGAAGTTCCTGGAAAGCTGCAGCTGGGTTTTGTTTCCTTATCCTCCTACATGCTGGGGTACACACTGAAGTACTATGGTTAGTAGCCAGGCTTGCCCCTTATTGACTTTGGGGTCCTGGGCAGGTTACTGGAATTCTGTGGGAACCCTGAGTTCCCTCATTTGTAAAATAGAACTCAAAATTATGTGTCTCGTAAACTTGTGAGGTGAAAGAAGGCACTGCAGGAAGAATAGGACCTCAGTCACCTGGCTGCTGTCACTGTGGGCTGTCAGTCACCTGGCTGCTGTCACTGTGGGCTGTCAGTCACCTCACTGCTATCACTGTGGGCTGTCAGTCACCTCACTGCTGTCACTGTGGGCCGTCAGTCACCTCGCTGCTGTCACTGTGGGCTGTCAGTCACCTGGCTGCTATCACTGTGGGCTGTCAGTCACCTGGCTGCTGTCACTGTGGACTGTCAGTCACCTGGCTGCTGTCACTGTGGGCCATCAGTCACCTCACTGCTGTCACTGTGGGCCATCAGTCACCTGGCTACTGTCACTGTGGGCCGTCAGTCACCTGGCTGCTGTCACTGTGGACTGTCAGTCACCTGGGTGCTGTCACTGTGGGCCATCAGTCACCTCACTGCTGTCACTGTGGGCCATCAGTCACCTGGCTACTGTCACTGTGGGCTGTCAGTCACCTGGCTGCTGTCACTGTGGGCTGTCAATCACCTCACTGCTGTCACTGTGGACCGTCAGTCACCTGGCTACTGTCACTGTGGGCCGTCAGTCACCTGGCTGTTGTCACTGTGGGCCATCAGTCACCTCACTGCTGTCCCTGAAGGTATATCATGGTTCTCTGCTCTGATCATGGTCATGATCTGGCTGCTGTCACTCATTTTGCTTAAGTCTAGCAACTAGGATACTTAACACTCAATAAAATGCACAGATCACCTCCTGTGTGCTGTTCCATAAACTTTTAGAAACACTGCACTTGTGTAGCCAGCTCTGAGACAAAGCCTGGAGCTGGCCTCCTCTCAGGGAGTCTCCCCTACTGCCCTGGGCAGGTTGTGTCACTGCCATTGCCATCACTGTGATTGGGTGTGTCCAGGAGAGTAGAGAATAAAATGGGTAAGGAAGGGGTCCTGTCATTCTGGGTTCTCACACTGTTCATGCAAAAACTAAGGCACATGACTGACAGGACATAGCTTAAGAAAAGCATTGTTTGAAAAGCTGGAAAGGTGTTGGCAGCTGTGGTAGATGAGATTTACTGCCCTGAGCAATCCGGTTTCCAAAAGCCGGATTTTGGAAGGAATTTGAGGGTTGGGCAGTGGATATACAGCCCTGACACCCAGTGACTGTGAATTCGTGGGGATAGCATGAACTGTTTGAACAAAAACAACATTCTCAGAAGTGAGTTCAGGATCAGGAGCTATCCCCCTCACGCTGAACTGCCAGACATTTCACGGAGATTCCCTCCTTTGCAGTTTGCTTGTTAGGGCAGGCTGTCCTGAGTACGTGGGCAATTCTGAATTTCTGGAATTCAGTGGGCTGGTGTGGCTTATGAGTCCTGGCTCTGGCTAGAGGATTAGGTTTTCCTGTGCTCGAGCAGGCCAGGAGGCTGGAGGTTTTTAAACCCCGTGGCTCTGCTATGGACACGTGCTTCTTTGGGAGCGGCTTTGCTGGAAACACATTCCCTAGATAGCTTCTCTTCTGCATAGACCTCTGAGGTTCTTGTGCATGCTGGAGGGCCTCACTGTGACAGCCACGATCTGATTTAATCTCTTCCTGGGGAGGCCCTGAGCTGCCATTTGTGGAGGGTGAACATCAGCTCCTTGGTGTTCAAATGTGGTGATTCCCGAATTATGGAGGAAGAAGCTGAGGCTGAGAGAAGTCAGGGCCATGCCAATGGTGGGCTGCAGCCCTTGCTGTGAACTCACAGCCGAGAGCTAGAAACGTTTCTCTCATCCTCCCTCAATCTGATCAGCCGGCCAGTCCTGTCCCTTTAACTCCTTAGATGGATTCCAGGTCATCTTCCTCACTCACCCTGCTTGTTCACCAGTGTTTGTAGCACTCTCACCAACTAAGTACCTGGTACTATTCTAGGCTCCAAAGATGTGGCCGAGAACAGTGTGGATAAATCCTCCTGCCCTTTAGCAGGGAAAGAATGGAAGCCATTAACAAGCTGTAGGTCAGGGCTGGGCTTGGTGGCTTGTGTGTGTAGTCCTGGCACTTAGAGAGGCCAAAGCGCAAGGATCACTCAAGGATAGGAGTTTGAGACTCGCCTAGCAACATAGTGAGACCTTGTCTCTGTAAACAAACACACAAACATTAGCCAGGGGAGGTGGTGCCTACCTGTAGTCTCAGCTACTTGGGAGGCTGAGGCAGGAGGATCACATGAGCCCAGGTTTTTGAGGCTGAAGTGAGCTCTGATGAGCTGGTGCTTGCCTGTAGTCTAAGCTACCTGCGAGGCTGAGGCAGGAGGATTGCATGAGCCCAGGAGTTTGAGGTTGCAGTGAGCTCTGATGACACCTCTGCACTCCAGGCTGGGTGACAGAGCAGGACCATAAGCTGTAGGCCAATGAAATACCACTTCATACTCACTGGGATAGCTGTTATAAGCTGTTTTTTTTAAACAGAAAATAACAAATGTTGACAAGGCTGGGAGGAATTAGACCTCTGCGCATTGCTGGTGGGAATGTAACGAGGTGCAGCTGCCATAAAAAACAGTGTGGAGGCTCCTCAAGAAATTAAATATAGAATTACCCTCTGATTCAGCCATTCCACTGCTGGCTGTATATACAAAAGAACTGAAATCAGCACCTTGAAGAGATATTTGCACATTCATGTCCATAGCAGCACTACTCACAATAGCCAAGAGACAAAACAACTTGAGAGTCTCTGAGAGATGAATAGATAAACAGAATGTAGTCCAGCCACTCACGGAACATGATTCAGCCTCAAAAAGGAAGGAGAGGGCAGCGCCTATGGCTCAAGGAGTAGGGCACTGGCCCCATATACCAGAGGTGGCAGGTTCAAACCTGTCCATGGCTAAAAACTGCAAAAAAATACAAGGAAGGAGATTCTGACACTTACAATATGGGTGAGCTTGGGGACACCATGCTCAGTACAAGAAGCCAGGACACAAAAGAACACATAGTGTGTGACCCCCTCACAGGGGATCCCCAGAGTCGCCAGGTCTACAGAGATGGGAAGTAGAAGGTGGGTGCCAGGGGCTGGGGAGGAGAGGAGAGGGGACTCGGTGTCTCCTGGGGACAGAGTTCTAGTTTAGGAAGGTGAGAAAGTTGTGGAGATGGAGGGTGGTGATGGTTACATAGCACTGTGAGTGTGCTTAATGTCACTGAGCTGTGCCCCCCAAAATGGTTGAGATGGTGAATTTTATGGGATATATACAGGGTGGACATAAAGTTCGTATGTAATTTAAAATAGTTTAATATAGTCAATTGCACTGTAACTTAATGGATACCCTATATTTTGCCACAGTTGAAGAAAAATAAATTAAACAAAGAAATAAACTGTAGGCCACATGAATATGGTGGAGTCTCATTCCGGTGTGTCGCTAAGCCCTTGGAAGCCTCGGAAGCGCTGGTCCCTCTTGGATGGCTGCGTGGCCTCTTCGTGCTTTGTGTCCTCAGCACCACTCAGGGTCTGTGGTGTGGCAGGTGGCAGTGACAGTCAGTGATGAAGGCTTGTGGAGTGTGGGTCTGTTGGGTGAAAGAAGTGGGCTCTGTTATGTCTGCCCAGGGTGCTGCTGGGGGCTATCAGGCAGGAAGGTGGGGGAAAGGAAGGTGGAACTTGTGCTCAGTCACTCACAGACTAGCTGTGGTTGGGAAGTGATGACTGCCACATGCCAGGACCCTCCCCACAGTGGCCCTGAAGGTTGAGCTATTTTATGGCTTGGATTTCGTACCCCCACTAAAAGATGCGTTGAAGTCCTAATTCCCAGGACCCCAGAATGCGACTGCATTTGGAGACGGGATCTTTGCCAAGGTGATCAAGTTAAAATGAATCATCAGGGTGAGCATTAATCCAATACGACAGGTATCTTTACACAAAAGGGAAAGTGGACCCAGTTACAGACTGAGAGGAAGGAAGACAAGGTGAAGAGACAGAGAGAAAATGGCCATTTACAAACCTAGGTGAGGCCTGGAACAGATTTTTCCTTGAAGTCCTCAGAAGGAATCAACCCTGCCAGCACCTTGATCTCATACTTCTTTCTGGGCTTCAGGATTTGCCCTCCAGTCTGAGGGGCTTTGTTACCACTGCCTTAGCAGGTAAATACGGGGCTGGTCTCTGAGAAGTGAGGGAAAGTCCCCAAGGGGCCCATGTGATAAAGAGACTCATGTCTCTTAAGTCTTCTCGATTTGGACCTGTGTTCCAGTCGGACTTCCAATTTCCAATGAGTTCATCATTGCTTCTGTTCTGGAACGTTCTTTCTCATCCTGTGTATAGGAAATATCCTTCTGTATTTCTGTTGCTGATAGTTTTATGACAAAGTCATTTGCTGTGCGTTTGCGGAGGACAGAGATGTGACTGTGACATACTCAGTTTGTGGGTCTTCATGGGTTGCAAGGCCCACCTGAGGGGGGGGTGGGTCATATTTCCTTTTACATTTTTATTCTTATCTAGCAGGGTCTGCTTGTAGAGCCATTTATTCTAAATCATCAACCTTTTCATTTCTTTTTTTCCTTCACATTGCAATTAAAATGAAGGTAAAATGATTGTAAAAGTGTTTTCTAGATAGAATAATTCTTCCTTCCCGTTTTTTGAAAGCACCCTAGCTTTGTTTATTCTTCCAAAAATTTAGAAAATGTAGCCAAATTCCAAGAAAGAAAAAGCAGAAGAAAAAAAAAAAACATGCCCAGAGGCCCTTGGTGGTTTTATTGTGGGATGTTAAGTCTATAAACTGATTTGGAGAGAAGTAACATCTTTTTTTTTTTTTGAGACGGAGCCTCAAGCTATCCCCCTGGGTAGAGTGCCGTGGCTTCACAGCTCACGGCAACCTCCAACTTCTGGGCTCAAGCGAGTCTCCTGCCTCTGCCTCCCAAGTAGCTGGGACCATAGGCGCCTGCCACAATGCCCGGCTATTTTTTTGTTGCAGCCTCATTGTTGTTTGGCGGGTCTGGGCTGGATTCGAACCCACCACCTTAGATGTATGTGGCTGGTGCCTTAGCCATTTGAGCCACAGGCGCCGAGCCGAGAAGTAACATCTTGACAGTGTTTACTTGTACCATCCTATGTCATGGGTTTCCTTTTCATTTTCCCAAGGGTTCTTTCATCTTCTTAGAAATGTTTTGTGATTTTTTTTTCAGATACAGTTTCTACTTCTTGTAAACATTGTTCTTAGGTTGGCTGCTTTTCTGTCTATCTTTCCCTTTCTCTCTTTGCTTATCCATCCGTCCTTCCATCCTTCCATCCATCCATCTCGCCACCATCCATCCTTCCATCCATCCACCCATCCCTCCCTCCCTCCAATTCATTCATCCGTTCACCTACCCATCCACCACCCACCCATCCATCCCAATCCTTACATCCACCTACTCATCTTCTCATTACCCACTGACCCATCTATCTACCCACTCACCCATCTGTCTATCCCCCTACACATTTTCCTATCTACTTATCTACACATCTACTTATCCATCCATCTATCCACCCACCCATTCATTCTCCCATCTATCGACCTGCCTACCCGTCCATCTGCTCATCCACTTACTCATCTATCTACCTGTATGTTCATCCATCCACCTGCCGGTCCTCCCACCCACCCACTATCCATCCATCCATCACTCCCTCCAATTCAGTCATCCATTCACCTATCTACCCGCCCCCCACCCATCCATCCATTCATACACTGTTCCATCCATCCACCTATTCACTCATCTACCCAGCCACCCACCTACCCATCCATCCACTCATTCATTTACCCATCTATCCATCTATACATTCACCTATCAACATTCCATCCATCCTTCCATCCTCCCATCTATCCTTCTGTTTACCCTCCCATCCATCCATCTGCCACCCACCCAACCATCCCTCTATCCCTTACAACCACTCATGTACCAAAATGCCCATCCATCTACCCACCCACTCATCCACCCACCCATATATCCATCCATCCATCTTTCCGTGTATCTATCTATCTAATATAAAAAAAATTTCAAAAACATTATAAGTAGTTATTTTCCAGAGTAGGAGACAGGGATTATGCTTTCTTTAATCGTGGCTACCTTATAAAATATTTAGTAGTTCTAAAAGGCATACAGTGAATTCCATTCAGTTCCCCAACTCTATAACCACTGCATCTGCAGATAACAATAGCCCTTTGCCAAGAATTATGCCGGTTATTGCTGTTAACCTTGTTACAGTGTTGAATGAGAGTTGAATGTGGTCATCCCAGACTCACTGCTGATTTGAGTGAACTGCCTCAGTTGTTTCCCTGCAGAGGATAATTATATAATCGTTAAAACTCTTTTCCTATTTTGAGGCTCACTTAGTAAATGGGGTGATCACAGACTCTTGACTGCCTCATACATTCCAAGAGATATAAGTGATATTAGTCCATTTGTAAGGACAACAGATTCATTTTGTTAAGCTGTTAAGCTGTTAAAATAAGCCTTTAAACCCCCAACCCAACGTCAGAGTGGAGTGGAGTGTTGTTTTGTCACCTCCTGCCAAACGGTGAGGTTTATTATGACAGGGCTCTTCGCTGTTGCACAACAGTGGTCAGAGAAAAGTGGGACCCATTGAGACCCCTGGGGCTGTTTCTTGGGCCCTAAGTGGGTCCCCATGTTTGGGACGTTTGGGTAAGGTTTGTCCAGTGGTTTCTCTGGGTGATGCCACGGGTTTTATGTGTCAAAATATGACCTTAGCTTGAAGGTACCAGTGTCAGGTTACCTTGTTTCTGGTATGTTAAGAAATAGAAGGAAAAAAAAAACCCACCACTTTTTTTAGGATACGATGTTAATGATTGGCGATTTATGTTGGTTTTCAGGAAAAACAAAAATGAAACAATTTGTACTGCTGCTGATCTGGGTAGGCTGCTTTTCCAATTCGCAACCCTGTGTGGCTTGATGGAGAAATTGTTTTGCAATTTGCAAGAGGATGTGCAATCTGTTGGCCCTCTTGGTGAAAGGCAAGACCCACATTAGTAGTTGCTCTGAGCTGGCTACAGTCGATACAAAACCCTTAACATGCTTTGAAAACACGCAAGTGATCTTTAGGCAAGAATGCAAATGTGCAACCCTCTGTCCTAGAGGGACAGTCTGGCAGCAAAGAGTGAATTCATTAATTTTTCACACTGAGCCTACTGAGCATGAATGAAAGATGTATCTGCTACAAAACTCAAGGCATTCTAGAAACATTTGTGTTTGCCACCCTGAGAGCAAATGTCACAGAATGTCTGGGGCTTCATGTCAAGAGGCAAGGACTCCACACGGCCTGCGACTAGCTCTCCTTGTTTCATTGGCTTCCAAGGTAGGATTTGAACTGTTTACTAAAGGAAATTAGTGTAATCAGTCTCCTCTGGCACATATTTCCAGTGTCCAAGTGGAGCTGCTGAAATGTTGCTTAAGAGTAGCAGAATCGGGGTGGGGTGGGGGCTCACATCAGCGTAAAGGATTTTATCACCACTTTTGCAGTTTGGAAATCTGTTTGGATTACAGATGTATAGAGATAAAATAGGGCTGTTTTCTGGGATTTACTTCCTTTTTTGCACCTGTGTGTGTGTGTTATAGCCAACTGTTTGAAAGATGAGACTTTCCACTTAACTTTGTTTTCCTTTCCTTTTTCCTGTCCTTTGCTTTCTTTTCCTTGACAGAGTCTCACTTTGTCACCCTGAGTACAGTGTCGTGGTGTCACAGCTCACAGCAACCTCAAACTCCTGGGCTCCAGCCATCCTCCTACCTCTTGAGTAGCTGGGACTACAGGCATCTGTCACAATGCCTGGCTAGTTTTTCTATTTTTAGTAGAGATGGGCTCTCACTGTTGAACCCCTGAGCTCAAGTGATCCTCTTGCCTTGGCCTCCCAGAGTGCTGGGATTACAGGTGTAAGCCACCACACCTGGAGTCCCCTTGATTTTGGGTTGAAGTTAAGGATATTGTGATGTTGTCTTTGATGTAGGAGACAAGAGAGACTTCCCATTCTGGGACAGGGTTTCTTCATCTTGATACTGGAGACACTTGGGGTCAGGGTGTTCTCTGGGGCAGGGTCGTCCTGGCACTGCAGGGAGTTGAACAGCATCCCTGGTCTCCACTGAGTCCTTGTCAGGAGCACCTTCTGCTCCTGTTGTGATGGCGTTGCCCATTGTCTCCCAGGGAGCAGAGTCACTGTCATTTGGGAGCCACTGGATCAGGGCGTTGGAGGACAGGTGGAGGGCCTCTGCAGCTAGTTACTCTCTGCTCCTTTCCACGGCAGAATGGAAACCAAGAGCAGTCAGCAGCTTTGTGTGTGTAGAATCAGCGGCTTTGCTTTGCAGTGGTGCTGACAAAACCCACATCCCCACCCTCAGGGGAGCAAAAATCTGGTTGCTATCACTGAATGTAGGTGGGTTCATTTCTTTCCTGGATGCTGTGCTAGGAAGTAAAGACGCAGTGGCGAGGGGAGAAACAGGCAGGCCCTGCTCTGAGTGGTCACCCAGCACACAGCTGATCAGGGCATCATGCTGGAGGGGTGCAGGTGCCTCTCAAGTTCACGCAGCCCAACTGATCAGTGTCAGGAAAGGGCATTGACATTTCTTCCTGAGAAATCGTCTCATACCCATGATGTCTCATCGTGGCTCCGCAGTGTGAAGGAGGCCACGTTACTCTCTGTGCCTCAGTATTCTCATTTTCAAAATGGGGGTAACAGTAGCACCTAGGGTTGTTAGGAGGAACAGTGCTGGGTGCATAGGAAACTCCCGAGTGCCACATTCACACTCCCTTCTCCGGTCTTCTGATACCTTGATGGGACACTCCTCTGCCCCCTACCCCAACCAGTGCAGTTTGGCCGAAAGCCTTCGCCAGCCAACTAGTGTAGAGATAAGCAGAACCTGAAAATATTTAACAGGGTTTGGGATCTTCCCTACAGACTGGTGATGCTATGACTGTGAATTACTTGTGCAAAAGCCCACCTGCTCCTGCTTGGCCGGGACCAGCTCCACTTTCAGACACCAGCTCCATCAAAACACTCTTTGCTGTGTTTAACCACAGTGTGCTTCCTGGGACAGGTGCGTCTGACGGCTGCTCCGCCCCTTGTACTGTGCACCACCCAGACTGACCCTCGTCCTCCGATTGGGACAGTGTCCTTCTTTGTGTGTTCTTGTTCCTCTGGTTGAGATGTGGCTTAGGTGCCTGGAGTAGGACCATCAGCAAGTCTCCCCAGCTTCGTGGGAGCTCCTTGTCCTTACGTCCGAGGCCTCACCCTTCACCGCACTCTGGTGACCGACACCTTTGAGCTGCCATGAATGGGTATTCAGACCATCTCATGTTTACTTCGCTGCACGCCTCTGTTTGGGCTCTGGTGAAATTATTGGCAGAGGAAAAGCCAAGTGAAAAACAGCCCTTTTCAGTGTCAGGACTCGATGTTGCTGGAGAAAGACTGAAATGGAGATTTGCACCAACTGGTTTACACATGTAGTAAGACGTTATCTTTGTGTGTGTGAGTTCCTGTCTGTTCTGGTGGCTCAGAGGAAGGAAGATGAGAGGATTATACATGTTTAATAGAGTGACAAATATAGCAGATTAAGGACTCTAAAGCACCTGAGAACATCCATAAGCCACTAGTTTTTAAGCACCAGCTATATGCAGTTACTGAGAATGTACTGTCTACTAGGCACATAGTCTTCCTAACAATATTTTCACAGAGATAGGATTTGCACCCAGAGTCTGTTGGAAGGAAACTTATTCACTGAGTTTTGATGGGTGAATAGGAGTTTAAAGAAAAAGAAGCAGACATTTTGTGCTGACTTTGGCTCCTCCTAGAATTGCCCAGAAGCCAATATCTGGAGGCCAGAATTGGGTCACTGGGATGACTAACTCATCACAATGTGCCTAGGTCACCCCAGGCTTCCCCTAACAGCAGAATTTTACCCCGGAGTCTGGACACCTGTTTAATTCTCTTTAATTTGTCCTTGATAATGGTCACTCACCCAAATGCTCCCTTGTGTCTTTATTCTGAGCTTCTTTCTCTAGACACTTCCATTCCTTGGTTTGGGTGAGAATTAAATGAAGTAATTAATGGTTGTGACGTGTTAGGTAGCGTGCCTAGTACATGGTAACCTCTTGAATTTTAGGCATTGTTTTGCACTGACCTCTCTGTTTGCTTTTCTGCATGGCAGCTGGCCTCTTGGTTCCTGGAGGTTTCTTTTTGCCTACAGCCTCTCCAGGGAAGCATGATTACTTCTGGCCTGGCCCTTCCCAAGGACTAGCAGTCTCTCTCCAAAGAGCAAGAGGTGGGCATAATTGCCATCAAATGGGGAAGCTAGATGGGTATATGGGGTGGGGACACGGGGACACATGTCAAATGTCAGGCCTCTATCAGAATTAGTACGATACAGGACCAAGAGAGCTAGCGGTCATCAGAGGCCAAAACTTGAGAACAGGCTGCAGCCCAAAGTGCCATGGAGGGCCAGATGGTGAGGCAAAGTCCATTTTCTTCCCATGAACTGTTGCTCTCTTTCCTTTCCCTTTCATACAATCAGCTGAGTGCTGGGCACTTCTGCTCATTTACTGAGGACATGTGCTTGGAGTGTCCTCCAGCCCTCAACTCGGCCTGGACTGTGACTCAGCCTTCCTTAAATGGTATTATGCAGAAAAGTGATAGTAATGGATATTTACCAGGCACTTACTATGTGCCAGGCACAGGACTGAGTCCTTTACATGCCTAATTTCACTTAAACCCTACAACAACCTCATCGAGTGTTGGTGTCATCCCCCTGTTCTGGCAGGAAGATGTGGGGGTGTGGAGAAGTTGAATCGCCTGCAGATCACAGCTGGAGAGGGGAGATTTTAAACTCTGTGATGCTGGAGCCCATGCAAACTTTTCTTGAAAGGCTCAGATAGTAAATACTTTTGGCTTTGTGGGCTGTGGGGTCCCTGTGGTGACTCATCCACTCTGCTGCCGTAGCACAAAAGCACTGTGGACAGGAAGCAATTGAATGGCATGGCTGTATTCCGATAACACTTCACTTACAAAACAGGCAGGGGGCTGGAACTTGCTAGCCTCTGATCCAGGCTGAAGACAGAACCACACCAGGGGCCTCAGGGCTGACATTCTATCACATGCCGTTGATACTGAAGTACAGTGAACTTAATTTTAAAAGTTTTTTTTTTTTTTGTAGAGATAGAGTCTCACTTTATCGCCCTTGGTAGAGTGCTCTGGCATCAGAGCTCACAGCAACTTCCAGCTCCTGGGCTTAGGTGATTCTATTGCCTCAGCCTCCCAAGTAGCTGGGACCATAGGAACCCGCCACAACACCCGGCTATTTTTTGTTGCAGTTTGGCCGGGGCTGGGTTCGAACCTGCCACCCTCGGTATATGGGGCCTGCACCCTGCCCACTGAGCGACAGGTGCCACCCAAGTGAACTTAATTTTAAAAGTTTTAAAGTCCCTACCCTCTCCTGAAGTGTGCAGTTTGTCCCCAGCTCTCAGAAGGGCGACCATAAGGAACCATCTCCCTGTGCAAGAAGAATGTAGCTCTCACGTACTTTGGACTTGATCTGGGCAAACCCTAGACTCACTTTCCAGGGTGAGATGTCAGCCTGGATACTTACATGGCCTTGCAAGCTGATTGTTTTTATTCATTCATTCATTTATTTAAAAAAATTTTTTATTAAACTATAACTTACTTTAAGTAGGATGTCTCCTTTTTAGAATATGGTTCATTGGATTTTGATAAACGAATAGTCATGTAATCACAATTGCAATCAAGATATAGAACAGAGCTGGATGTGGTGGTGTGAACCTGTTGTCCCAGTTACTTTGGAGGCCGAGGCAAGAGGATCACTTGAGCCCAGGAGTTTGAGATTGCAGTGAGGTATGATCCTGCTTTTGATGGTCACTGAACTCCAGCCTGGGCAACAGAGTGAGGCCCAAGCAGAAGGAAAAAGAGAAAGAGAGACCCCCCATTTTTCCTGTGCCTCTTGGTGGTAACAACACCCTTCTTCTCCTTCCAGCTCTTGGCAACCTCTGATCTGTGCTCTGTCCTTAGGTTTTGCCTTTCCTAGAATGTTATGTCCATGGAATGATACAATATGTAGCTTTTTAAATGTTAATTCATTTTTGGAGTGATATTTAGCCAATGATGAATGTTACTGGGCCAAATTGTGAGAACATGTTGACTGGACTGTGAAAGACTTAAGAGATAGGAATTTGAGATACAGTAAGGTAAATTTAGCCAAAAGAGACCTTTATGGGTGGGGGTGGGGGTGCCAGGATAGAGATTGGGAAGGTTGTGGTCAAGGGTAGTAACATGTATATCCAGTCCCTGCAGCAGACACCTCTGCAGTTTTATTCTGGAACCTGGGTAATACCCCAAGGACCTTGAAATCCTGGCAAAGGCTCCGCTCATGTCTCACATTGCAATTCTCTTATTTATTTATTTAAGATCCATTTCAAATGTGTTTGAAAATCACACATAGTGATTGATTGCTTATTAGAAAAACAAATAGTTTATGCCTCTCCTTTGCTGCCATCAACAAGCCAGTCACCTGTCTCTCTGCCATGGTGCCCTATGTTGGAGTTCACTGGCCTCTTTCCTGCTATCTCTGAGCCTTTGCACATGCAGTTCCCTCTGCTCACATGCTGTTCCCTGTGATTCTTCCACAGATCATTTTTCCTCAAACAAGAGGCAAGGAGTTCAATGTGCAGAATTTCTGAAAAAAGAAATAAAACAAAAAACCAACCATGTTGTCCAATGCTAAGTCTGCCTGTCTCTCAAGCTGGGTGGCATTGGGCATTCCAGTTGATTTCTTTCAATCTCAAATGTGGTTTCCTCATTTGTAAAATAGCATCTACTTTGTGGTTTCTCAACTGCAGTGCTGTGGACATTTGGGGCTGGATTTAGGCTCTGTGGTGGGGGCTGCCCTGGGTACTGTCGGGTGTTCAGTGATGTTTCTGGCCTCCACCCGAGCCTCACTCTAGTTGTGATGATCAGAAATGTTCCCACACGTTGCCAAGGGTCTCCCACTATCCCATCTTCTCACTGTGGAGAGACACTTTAGAACTAACCCAAGCAGCAGATTCTTGGGTGCCAGGTTTTTGTTTCATTTCGGGGGACTTAACTATGCCCAATGAAGGGTACCTGGGAACTTTCTGTATTAGTTTTGTGACTTTTCTGTTTTGTCTGTTGGTGTTTACAAAAGGAAAGAAAGAAAAAAACGTGAGGGGGTGTTACTCAGTTACTGGATTACTGCTCCTGAAACATTCTGGGACAGGCAAATACTGGGAAGGGTGCCGCAGAGATGCCCACGTCCCGATCCTTGTAAATTGTGAATATGGCACCTCACTTGGCACAGGCTTCTTTGCAGGTGTGATTAAGTTAAAGATATTGAGATGGGCTGTGATCCTCGATTGTCTGGGTACACCTGATGTCACCACAAGGATTTCCTTTTTTTTTTTTTTAAGACAGAGTTTTACACTCTCACCCAGGCTGGAGTGCGGTGGTGTCATCGTAGCTGCTGCAGCCTCAAATTCCTGGGCTCAAGTAATCCTCCTGCCTCAGCCTCCTGAGTAGCCGGGACTACAGGTGTGTGCCACCATGCCTGGCTAATTTTTCCATTTTTTGTGGAACGAGGTTTTGCTCTTGCTCAGGCTATCCACAGGGATTTTTTTTTTAAGGGAGGAAGAAATGCAAGAGATTGGAGTGGTACAGCCAAGGAAGAGTGGCCACCTGCGAAGCTGAATTCTCCCTAGAGCCTCCGGAAGGAATCAGCCTTTTGCCGATGCCCTGGTTTCAACCCTATAAGAACCATTTCAGGCTTTGAACCCCCAGAACTGTAAGAAAATAATGAATTCACATTTGTATTTGTTTTGTTACAACCCCAGAGGAAATGAATACAGCATAAGAACCTAAGCATGGGGTGGCACCTGTGGCTCAGTGGGTAGGGCGCCGGCACCATATACTGAGGGTGGTGGGTTCAAACCTGGCCCCAGCCAAACTGCAACAAAAAAATAGCCGGGCGTTGTGGCAGGTAGGTGCCTGTAGTCCCAGCTACTCAGGAGGCTGAGGCAAGAGAATCGCCTAGACCCAGGAATTGGAGGTTGCTGTGAACTGTGTGATGCCAGGGCACTCTACTAAGGGCGATAAAGTGAGACTCTGTCTCTACAAAAAACAAAACAAAACAAAACAAAAAAAAGAACCTAAGCATTTAGACTTGGAAAGTCTAAGGGTGGGTTTCTAGCCAGAGCAGACCGTTGCCAGGGCAGGGGCTTAGAGAGAGGTGGTTTGGGGGCCCCTGCAGCTTGGCGGGCTCCCTGGGGGTTTGGGGCACCTACAGTGGCTCCCTGGATTGTGGCAATTTGTTCTTTCCCAGACCTCTTAGATACAAGCAGCATGAGCCCAGAGCCCAGATGCATCCCCACAGGCTGGCCTGTGGTCATGCTCGGGGTGTCTTTCCCACCACTGTGGCCCTCTCTCAGGCACCCCAACTTCTCCCTTAGCTCCTGGCACACAGTGTAGGGGTGTCCTGGGGCTTCCTGATTTATACACAGAGCGTGGGGAGGCCCAGGATGCCAAGCAGCGCTCTGTCTAGGGTTTCAGAGTAATAGTCAATTGCTTCCGCCTTCGTCCCCACTTTCTCCTGAAGTGAGACTATGAGATTAGGAACCTGTTTCAATTCCCACTGGGACTTCCCAACAGGGGTGGGCCTTGTGGTTTGAATATATTCAGAGAAGAAAGCAGAAATGAGGGGGTGTTATGAGAAAAAGAGGCACCATAGTTTGCAGGGGAAGCTTGTGCTTCAGGGCTTTTCTTTGTTGTTTTCTCTTTCTCCTCTCTCCCTCTGCCTTTCCCTCCCTCTCTCCCTCCCTCTCTCCCTCCTTTCCATTTTTCAAGTTGTGCCTAAGTGGAATGGGGAGAGGGTCTTGAATGAGCAGATGTGGGTGTTAGAGGAGACAGTTGCTGGCTCTGCTTGGATCAAGAGCCTGGGAGATCACTGTGGTGTTTTAGGAGTGATTCTTAACCCCAGATATAGACAGTGACACAAGGGGAAAAATACGAGGAACCATGACCTTCCCTGGTGTCCTAGTATAAGGCATTTGACTGTTGGGATGAGGTCTGGGAGTGCCTGAACTGACTGGTGTTTCCATGAGCAAGCATGGGATCCTGGGCCTGAGGTCCTGGGTTCGAATACCTGTTCTATCACTTCCTTGCTGTGTGACCTTGGGACCTACATCACATCTTTGTTCTTTCCTCTGTAATATAAAAAGAGGGATAGGCTAAGTGCAGTGGCTCATGCCTGTATTTCTTGCACTTTGGGAGGCCAAGGCAGATGGATTGCTTGTGCCCAGTAGCTCATCAAGACCAGCCTAAGTAACATAGTGAGACCCCTGTCTCTACAAAAAGTAAAAAAAAAAAAAAAAGTAGCTGGGCCCGGTGGCGTGCACTTGTAATCCCTCCTAATTAGGAGGCTGAAGTGGGAGGATCTTTTGAGTCTGTGGTGAGCTATGATCACAGCACTGCAACTATAGCCTGGGTGGCAGAGTGAGACCCTGTCTCATAAAAAAAGGAGGGTGATAAATGATCATATCTGCCCCTTAAGGTCATTGAGTGTATTATATAAAATAGTGTTTGCAGATTTGCAGAAGCATGCCGAACACTATTGAAATCCTACGCCCATGTAGGTAGCCTGCCCCCCAGCAGAGAATGCCGTTCTCTATCCTGGGTAAATAGGGCAGAGAGGAATGGGACCTCAGGCTGGGCTGGAAAGACCTGGCTCTGTGACCTTGGGAAGGCTTTTATGTTTTAACTTTACTGCTAAGGACTGGTTCCCTCCAGTCAGGCAGTTGGCAACCCAGGCATCTTGAGGTTTCTGTTGCCTCCAGTTTGTTGGGTTTATTTGTTCAGCAAATGTTTTGGAGGGAGGGCTTGGAGGAAATACGAGCCAGGCATCTCTGCTGACGTACCAGTCAAGGAAAAAGGCATCGGAAGAAACAAGTTCCTGGCCCCAGGGAGGAAGGAGGTCATTGCCATGGTTGGGGGGAGGGGGGAGGATGTTTCTTCACTATCCTAGTTTCACTCCTGAAATTGAATTTCCCTCTTCATATGGGTAAAGAGTTTAATTACAAAGAGAAAACAGCTTCATCAAGTTTCTATCCCTAAGAGGCATTTATTAAGGAGTTGATTCATACACTGCTTGGCCATGCTGTTAACAGCCAACTGGTTTGGGTTTGGGGATGTTCACACATCTATATCCTATTTATTTGCAATTGTTTCCTTTTTAAAACCCCATATTAACTATGCCCTATTGCAGGAAGCCTCTCAGAGAACCTCTGCTCTTGCATCTTGGTTGCCGTTTAGCTCTCAGGTTTCTCCTGTTTGTGCTGTTTGATACACCTAGAATCATTAGAGATTTCTTTCCTTTTGTAGTATGATATACCATAGTATTGTGGCCTGTTTATTTTTCTAGCTGCCTTCCAGTACTTCAGCATCTTTTACTTTCTCATCAACTGCCATGTAGGTGTTACTGTAGTACCTTTGCCAACCACCTGTTTTACAGATGGGAAAGCTGAGGCCGGTGGCTGTTGACTCACTTGTCCAACTTTGGAGAAGGACAGATCTAATCCTTGAGCTTGGGAGTCTGAGCTCTTCCTTCACCCCATCCTGCATCTCCCCAACTGGGCTGGGAATCCCTGGAGTTTCCTCCCCTCCCCACCGCTGTGAGAGGTCCTAGAACGGTCCCAATTCCCATGTTGTTATCTTGGTGGCAAGAAGGCAGCTGCCGAAAGTCACACACAAGGAGGTGGAAGGAATTTACCAGAAGGCAGAGGCTGTTGGCAGAAGTTAAGAATTAGGAAGACTGTGTTTTAAAGACTCTACAGTGGTGGACATTAAAAGTTAAGACTCTGGAGCCAGACTTCCTGGGTTTAAATCCTGCCTCGCTCCACCATGTTCTCCATTGAGACCTTGAGCCTGTTGCTGAACCTTCCCTGTTTCCTTCTCTACAAAGTAAAGATAATTAACAGGACCTGGGCAGTCAGCATGCAGTTGGCAGGAGGACGCAGACCCCCTAGTGTAGTGCCTAGCACAGGGCTAGCCTCCACAATGGTCCTTTATATTTTTATTATGGTTTTTTTATATATAGCATAAAATTTACCATTTTAACCATTTTTTAAGTGTTTAGTTCGGTGGCATTAAGCACATTCAGAGTCGCCTTCCATCTCCAGAACTTTTTTGTCTTCTCAAACTAGAACTCTGTCACCATGAGACACTAGCTCCCCTCCTCCTCCCCTGAGCCCAGCACCCACTTTCTGCTTCCTGCCTCTGTGGATCTGATGACTCTGAGGACCTCCTGTGGGTGGGATCTGTGCCTGGTTTCTCTCACTGAGCATCATGTCCTCAAGGCCCATCTTTGTTGTTGTAGCAAGTGTCAGAATCTCCTTCCTTTTAATGGCTGAGTCCTATTCCGTCTTATGGGTGGGCCACACTGCGTTCATCGGCTTTCCTGCTGATGGTACTCTTAGAATCTTAGAACCCACCTCCACACTGACGGCTTGCACATGTATGTCTACTTCATCCATGGTCAGCAATTAAGAGTTTCCATAACTGAAAACAGAGTAGAAAGCCCTGTCATTCCCTCCCCTCCCTCTCTCCCTTCCCCTCTTCTTTTTTCTTTCTTTTCTCTTTTCTTTCCTCCCTTCCTCTCCCTACCCTTCCCCCTCTTCTTTTTTCTTTCCGTTTTCCTCTCCCCTCCCCTGCCCTCCCTTCCCCGTTCCCTTCTCTCTCTTTTTTCTCTTCTTTGTCACCCAACTTGGAATGCAGTGGTGTAATTATAGCTCACTGTGTTCCAGAACCCCTGGACTTGGGGAATCCTCCTTCCTCAGCCTCCTAAGTGGCTGGGACCATAATTGTCATCTCTTGCCCCAGGCAATTTTTTTAAAAAAAATTTTTGGTAGAGACAGAAATGTTGCATTACCCAAAACTGCTGCGTCACCCCGGCTAGTCTTAAACCCCTCACCTCAAGTGCTCCTCCTGCTTTGGCCTCCCCAAAACGCTGGAATTACAGACTTGAGCCACCATGTCTAAGCTGGTTCTGACTTTTCAACTGTGGTTTGGATGTTCTTTCTGTCCAGAGTCTTTCCTGTTGGTTGTTGAGAGTGATGCTTTTCTTCGTGGATATTGTAGCAGCCCACACGCTGGGCTATGGATTGTGCCACTTTTGAGGTGTGCAAATGATTTGCAACCTTTGCTTCAGAAATTGTTTTCTCTGAGATGTTGTTTGGTCTGATATACTAAGGACCTGCAAGAGAAGGCTGGGCCTGGTGGCTCACGCCTGTAATCCCAGCATTCTGGGAGGCTGAGGCTGGCCTCACAGGTTTGAGACCAGCCTGAGCAAGAGTGGGACCCCATTTCTAAAAATAGCTGGGCATTGTGGTGGGTGCCTGTAGTCCCAGCTACTGGGGAGGCTGAGATAAGTGGATCACTTGAGCCCAGGAGTTTGAGGTTGCTGTGAGCTATGACGCCACAGCACTCTACTGATGGTGACAAAGTGAGACTCTGTCTCAAAAAAAAACCTCCCCAAACCTGCAAGTGATAGTTTATCCAGAGCATTTGTTGATGAGCGGAGCAAAAAGAAAATGGATACTTCATAATAATTCTTTGCAGCTTCATTGCGGGTGGGTTTTTGCAGGGCTCTGTAGTGGTTTAAAGCATCCTCAGTGCGTTTCCAGGTCTCCTGTGTTAAATGGAGCTCAAAGAGACACTTGTTGCTGGCCTGGGATCCTCCTACATTATAGTAATTCACTGAGGGGTAAGGCTTGAAGGGGGCTTGTGAAGGATGGCACAGAAGTCAATGGAAACCTCTCTGATTCTGCTCACATGCTAGGGCAGGCGTTTGAAAGTTGGAAGCTGCCGGGCGCGGTGGCTCACGCCTGTAATCCCAGCACTGTGGGAGGCTGAGGAGGGAGAATCGCTGGAGCTCAGGAGTTCGAGACTCGACTGAGCGAAAGTGAGACCCCGACTCATGAAAAAAATGGAAAAACCCAGCCG
>CAUYQV010129753.1:0-10953 GCA_963574575.1 Galagoides demidoff
TTTTGAGACGGAGCCTCAAGCTATCCCCCTGGGTAGAGTGCCATGGCATCACAGCTCATAGCAACCTCCAACTCCTGGGCTCAAGCAAGTCTCCTGCCTCCGCCTCCCAAGTAGCTGGGACCACAGGCGCCCCCCACAACGCCCGGCCATTTTTTGGTTGCAGCCATCATTGTTGTCTGGCGGGCCCGGGCTGGGGATTTGAACCCGCCACCCTAGGTGTACGTGGCTGGCGCCTTAGCCGCTTGAGCCACAGGCGCCGAGCCAAGCGTTTATATATTGCCCTCATCATTGAACAGAAGTTTTTCTTGGATATAACGTTCTAGCTGCTAAGTTATTCTATTTACCTTTTTTTTTTTTTTTAATAGAGACAGAGTCTCACTTTATCACTCTTGGTAGAGTGCTGTGCTGTCCTGTCACACAGTTCACAGCAACCTCCAGCTCCTGAGCTTAGGCGATTCTCTTGCCTCAGCCTCCCAAGTACTGGGACTACAGGCGCCCGCCACAAAACCCAGCTATTTTTTTGTTGCAGTTTGGCTGGGGCAGGATTTGAACCCGCCACCCTCAGTATATGGGACTGGTGCCCTACCCACTGAGCCATAGGCACTGCCCTATATTTATTACTTTAACATATTACTTCATTGTTAACTTGCATTTATTATGGCAGCTGAAAAATCTGATATAACCTGTTTTTTTTATGTCTTTTCAAAAGATTGGTGATTTCTCAAAATGTTAAATAAAAACAGGATCCAATCCTTCCTCCACTTACCCTAGACACAGCCCCGTCTCTGCATGCTTTTTTTTTTTTTGAGACAGAGTCTCACTATGTCACTCTCACAGTAGAGTGCTGTGGCATCACAGCTCACGGCAACCCCCAATTCTTGGGCTTAAGCAATTTTCTACCTCCCAAGTAGCTGGGACTATAGGTGTCTACCACAACGCCTGGTTATTTTTTGTTGCAGTTGTCATTGTTGTTTTAGCAGACCCAGGCTGGGCTCAAACCCACCACCATAGGTGTATGTGGCTGGCACTGTAACCACTGTGCTATGGGCACTAAGCCACATGATTTCTTATTTTATTTACCTCGCCCTGGGTAGAGTGCTGTGGCATCACAGCTCACAGCAACTTCAAACTCTTGGGCTCAAGTGATTCTCTTGCCTCAGCCTCCTGAGTCACTGGGACTACAGGCGCCTGCCACAATGCCTGGCTATTTTTTTGTTGTAGTTGTCATTGTTTGGCAGGCCCAGGCTGGATTTGAACCTGCCAGCTTCAGTGTATGTGGCTGGCACCCTAGCTGCTGAGGTATAGGCACCAAACCTTTTTTTTTTTTTGACATCCCCCTCTGTTGCCCAGGCTAGAGTGCAATGGTATCATCATAGCTCACAACAACCTCTAACTCCTGGGCTCCAACTCCTGAATAGCTGGGACTACAAGTACAAGCCCCCCTGGCCAGCTAATTTTTCTATTTTTTCTTTTTATAAAGATAGGGGTCTCTTTTTTGCACAGGCTGATCTCAAACTTTTGGTTTCAAGTGATTGTCGTGCTTCAGTTTTCCAAGTAGCTGGTACAGGCACATGCCACCACACCAGGCTAATTTTTGTATTTTTTGTAGAGATGGGGGTCTTGCTATGTTGCCCAGGCAGGTAGTGAACTCCTGGCCTCAAGTGATCCACCTTGGCTTTCCAGAGTGCTGGGATTGTGCTAGCATAAGCCACCACACCCAGGCTAATTATCTACTTTAGATCCTGAGATAAGAATTTAGGAGTGAATTGTGCACTTGGGAGACACACATGTCAAAGAGAGGTGAACAGTGGCAGGGAAAAGGCAGAGGGTGGTGTTGTGTGTGCTGGGAAGCATATGCCCACTATAGGTGACTAGAGCTTGATTCTACAGGGAGCTCTGGGAGCCAGCGGCTTCAGTGTTCTCCCTCTTGAGGACCAGGGAGCTGGGGCATTTGTCCACCAGCTCCTGCTGACCATTGGCCCTCCCAGGAGATCCTATCCTGCTGTGTGGCAGAGCAAAGCTGGGAAAGGGATGCAGGTGCTGGCCTACAGTTGGAGCCCACTTTCACCAAAATATGAGTGGGGCTCCTGGGGATCTGCTGCAGACACAGAGTGCTCTTCAGCCCACTTGGGCACATGGTCTCATGTGTGATGAGACCCTGACTTGGAGTAGAAAAGAAGGAGCCAGGCATGGTGGCTAATGCCTGTAATCCTAGCACTAGGGGAGGCCAAGGTGGGCGGATTGCCTGAACTCACAGGTTGGAGACCAGCCTAAGCCAGAGCGAGACCCCATCTCTAAAAATAGCTGGTGTTGTGGCAGGCACCTGTAGTCCCAGCTACTTGGGAGGCTGAGGAGAAGAGAATCTCTTGAGCCCAAGAGTTGGAAGTTGCTGTGAGTGAGCTATGACTCCCTGGCACTCTACTCAGGGCAACAAAGTGAAACTCTGCCTCAAAAAAAAAAAAAAAAAAAAAAAAAAAAAGAAAAGAAAGAAAAGAAAGGAGAAGGGTCACATTTGCGTGGGCTGGGGAACACTCAGGAGTAGAATGCTGTTGGTATTTGTAGTTCAACTGGGATATGCCAGTGAATGAGGGGCTGAGGTGACTCCAGGCAGAGGAAAGCATGCGTGTGGGAAGCCAGGACATGAGCTTGGAGGGGGCAAGGCATTCAGATGAGTGGGGTTTCGAAGTCTAAGTGAAGAGTCCTGGACTTTGTTCTGTTGTTAGCAGTTGGGTTCTCACCCGAGTAGGGTGTCAGAAATAACCAGAAGAGCTTTTGAGGAAAACAGGACCTTTATTTATAGACAAGGCATTGAGAAGCACATGCAAATGGTGGCCTTTCTCGGTCATCTGGGACATGCTATTTAAGATATGCATAAGGGGCCATTTTTCACTCCTTGGCTGGCAAAAATGAAAAGCATGATCTTACCTGGTTCTAGGGAGGACCCAAAGAGGTAAATGCTCCCAGCACCGAGGGCAGGATGGAGATTGATTCAACCTCTCAGCAAGGCAAGCGGGCTGAGGCTTGTACGGTTTTCAATGTGTGACATCTACTGACCTCACAGCCAAGCCTTGAGTGTGCAATTAGCCCTACTAGTACTTGGTATAAATAAAAATGATGTTTATGTTTGTGGCAAGAAACAACTTGAACACTGTTCAGCTTAAAGTGAATAGATCAATTCTGGTGCATCCTTACCACGATCTGTACCACAGTGGGTAAAATGCACAAACCAGCAAGATCCACATCAACCTAGATGGGGTACAAACATGTTACCTTCGGTGAAAATGGAATGTTATGCATAATCAGATAACAGCCTGGGTTCCCCTGCTTTGCAGGTCTCCTAATGGGCACAGAAGTGGCCCTCCATCCCTGCAAATGGGAGGACAATCGGGAGATGGTATCCCTTCCACAGATGACCATTGCCAGCCCTTTAGGCCCAGAAAGAAGAATAGCAGCCTGGGTGGGCAGAGGTTGGGGGGACATAGGAGGCTGCATCTTGCCTGAAGCCCTTTTGACATGACATTCTTGGTGGGGTATTGACCTGGCCGTGAAGTTAAGTTCCCTCCTTGGAGCCTGTATGTGGCCTGTAGTCATGGTGATATGCCTGGTGGGGCACAGATGTGCCCTCAGCTGCAGCATTAAGAGATCTCTCTAGATCCATGATCCCCAACCCCCAGGCCATGGACCGGTCTATAGCCTGTTAGGAACAGACCAGTGAGAGGAAGATGAGCAGTGAACCAGCAAGTGAAGCTTCATCTGTATTTACAGCCACTGTCTACTGCTTGCATCACTGCCTAAGCTCCACCTCCTGTGAACCCCACTACAAACTAGGAAGGATCTAGGCTGCTGTTCTCCTTATGAGAATCTAATGCCTCATGGTCTGAGGTGGAGCTGAGGGGTGATGATAGTGCTGGTGAGCAACAGCAAATACAGGTTATCATTAGCAGAGAGTCTTGACTGCACAAAGACCATGATAATTCAATTGCTTGTGGACTCTTATCAAAACCATCCCCCTCATCCCTAGAGAAATTGTCTTCCTTGAAACCGGTCCCTAGTGCCAGAAGAGCTGGGGACCACTGCTCTAGATAGAAGCCTGTGACACAGTGAGTGACAAGAGCAGACACTGGTACTGCTTTGCTGGTGCATGGGAGGGGGTTGCAGGGAGACCTGGTAGGCAGGCAGTCTCTCTGTCTTCACCTTGTTCAATCTTTAAGTGACTCTGCTTTGTGCCCAAACCCAGTTTTGTAGTCCAGGGGAGAGTGATGAAGACCTGATAGAGAGGGAAAGAACAGCCTCCTGTTCTCTATTTGAGAGACACCAGGCAGTTTCTCCTTCTGCTTTGGCTGGTAACTATCCTTCCATCCTTGGGGTGAGGCTCCTTGGCCCAGTGGTAGCACAACCTGGGTTTGGGCTGGAGTTGTGGGCTCAGTGATAGGGGCTGGGTGGCCACTGTTGCCTGTGGTCTAACCTCCTCTTGCAACACTCTGTAGAACATCTCCAAAAAGGAGCTTGGCGAGATTGAAGGTTTCAGACAGAAACATTTCATGTCCCTGCCCTGGTGAGCAAGAAGGCCACAGTATTTTACATGAAAAAATAAAGTGTAATTTGGTGGGAAATTCATCCTCCATTTTTTTTTTTTTTGAGACAGAGTCTAACTATGTTGCCCTCAGTAGAGTGCCATGGCATCACAGCTCACTGCAACCTCAAACTCTTGGGCTTAAGTGATTCTCTTGCCTCAGCCTCCCTAGTAGCTGGGACTACAGGCATCTGCCAAAATGCCTGGCAATTTTGTTGTTGTTGTTGTAGTTGTAGTTGTCATTGTTGTTTAGCAGGCTAGGGCTGGGTTCGAACTTGCCAGCTCCAATGTATGTGGCCGGCGCCCCGACCACTAAGCAACAGGTGCCCAGTCTCATCCTCCATTTTTTTTTTTTTTTTTTGGCTAGGGCTGGGGTTGAACCCACCACCTCCCGGATATGGGGCCAGTGCCCTACTCCTTTGAGCCACAGGCGCTGCCCCTCATCCTCCATTTTTGAGAGTTTCTCTCCTACCCAGGCACTGTCCGTGAATCGTAGGCAAGGCAAAACATTTAAGGACACTCCCATGAGTTCTGTCCATCTCAGTTCCTGAATGTAGCTTCTCCCTGTGTCTCAAAGGGTGTCCTTCCCAGAGCTGGGGCAGCAGGCCTGGAGGAGTCCGCTTCAGCCACTATACAACATACTCACTTTAGGGGCTTGAACAACAGGTTGATTCTCTCCCTGCTTGGGGCTGGAAGCCCAAGATCAAGGTGTTGCAGGGTTGGTTCCCCGCCTCTCCCTCCCTTCTTGCAGATGCTGTGTTCCGTGTCCCCACGCAGTCATCCCTCTGTGTCTGTCTTTATCTCCTCTTCTTATGGGGACGCCAGTCCTTATGGAGTAGAGTCCACCAAAATATTCTTTTACCTTAATCTCTTCCAAAAGGCTCTGTCTTCAGATGGAGTCACGTTGCGGGTGAGGAGCAACCAGCCTTGCAAGCTGCAGCCTTGCCCCTCCCTCCTGGCTCTGGCCGTCTCCTCTCAAAAGCACGCACCCCCCCACTTGCAGCAAAGTGGTCCCAGACCTGCAGACTCTCCAGAAGGCGGTACAGCAAGGAGGAAGGGACATGCAGCTGGGTCTGCAGTTCTCCCTCCCTGTTGCTTTCATAGCTTTGAAACCATGATAGGACATATTCCCTTGGTGACACTGCCACCTGCTACATATGGGTCCACAGACCTGTCCTTGCCTTGGAAGTTCTCAGAGATGTGTGGGTTCAGAGGGGCTAACAAGGGGATGGAGCTGGGCCATAAGGACGCTTGTCCTGATTTGGTGACTCAGCATCCCAGCCCCTTGGGGAATACCGCCTTAGAGGGCTTGGCAGAAGTGGGAACTTGCTAGCCCCAAGTGGTCTCCTTCCTCTCTCCGCCAGTGAGGGCCTTCCACAACCCAATCAACCCATGGGAAGGATGGACTGTGCTGGGAGCCTGGGGAGCAGAGGTGGGGCAGAGGGCCTCCTTGGTTGTATTGTAGGCTCAGAAGCATCCAGGTCATTGGCATAGTCGGTGGCCGCTGTGGACATATCTGGGTCCTGGGCATGTGCTCCCTAAGAAGGAGATGGAGTGACAACTCCCTCTTCTCTCACCCTAGGAGGACAATGTGCCCCTGGGACCCACTTCCACAATCCAATCAGGACAAGTGCCCAAATTGAGTCCCCAAATCAGGATAAGCATCCTGTGGCCAGCTCCATCCCCTTCTTAGCCCTGGGCCTCCTTTTGTCCCCCACATCTATCACAGTCACCCACCAGCACCCCTGAGATCCCAGGCCACATTCCTTGGCCTCCCACCCTGAGCAGACCCCAAGGAAGACCACACTGTCCCTTCTGGCAGCTCTAGGTAATAACGTGGCCCCTGGAAGGCTGGGGCCCAAGTTCCCATGGCCCCCTCATGTTGAGCCTCATTCTGGGGTGCAGGGTGTCATTCCTGGTGCTGACTCTGGTCTGTTTTACCCTGCCTATGATTCATGGACAGTGCCTGGGTAGGAGGGAAACCCTCAAAAAATGGAAGATAAGGCTCAGTGCCCTTAGCTTAGTGGTTGGGGCACCGGCCACATACACTGGGGCTGGGGCTCCAAACCCTCAGGAACTGTTGCCTGGAAGAGCAGGGCCATGGGATGGGGGAGGTTGGCTGCAATGCCCAGCTCACTCTTGTCACTATGGGGATGCTTCCTTGCCACATGGCCACAAGCCCCCGCTCTGGGCTTGTCCTTCTTCCTCGTGTTTATTTCCCTCTCTAGACTTCATGGTCACAGCCCAAGTTCGTCTCTAACAGGACAGGTTTTTCGAGGGCGGTACGAGGTCTGTGTCCTTCTGTACCTCCCTCTACCTGCCTCAGGCCTGCCCTGCCCCAGCCCTCACAGGGATATACAGTTTGTGCTTCCTCAGGCTGAGTCCATCCCCACCAGCCCCAGAGAAGGGGGAGGTCCACTTGGCATGAAACCAGATGGGGCCCAGCTAGCCTGTGCCCACTTCCTGTGCCTGCAGGATAAAGGGCCCTAGTGAAAGAGCTGCAGCATCGTGGCTGAATCCCTGAGCCTCAGCCTCTATACCCCAAAGCTGGTATTGGGGTCCCCATTGTCCTCTCCAGACCTCTCCTGAGATGCTGTGGCTGCTCCTGGTCCTCCCCTGCCTGGGGGCCTCTGTGCCTAGGACCCCAGGCAAGTCCACCCCACTTGAATCCCTGGCTGCCCCAGGACCCCACCCTGCCCTGGCTCATAGCCCTTCTCTGGGGTGGTGTGGGGGCCATCCACTTGCCAGTAGTTTCACCTGCTCTTGAGCAGCAGGCAGACCCTTACTGGTCCCCTGATGGCCCCTTAATTTACTCCCCAGACCCTGGCTTAGGCCGCGAATTGGTGGACATCGTCGGGGGCTGTGATGTCATGGCCAGGAGGTACCCCTGGCAGGTCAGCCTGAGGTTCTACAGCATGAAGTTTGGCCTGTGGGAGCATTTCTGTGGAGGTTCCCTTGTGCACCCCCAGTGGGTGCTGACTGCTGCCCACTGTGTCGAGCCGTGAGTGGGACTGCCCCATCTCCTTGGCTGGTGGGGGTGGGGAAGGGGGTGTGTGCTGTATGCAGGGTCCAGGGCTGTGACGTAGGACTTCTGAGGGCCCCTCCCCAGGATTCAGGAATCCTGGGCTTGGAGAATCTGGCCCAACTCCTTCTCTGAGGGTCTCTGGTCTCCTGTTTCTAGGGAGGAGCTGGAGGCTTGTGCCTTTAGGGTCCAAGTTGGGCAGCTGAGACTCTATGACCATGACCAGCTGATGAAGGTGGCTCAGATCATCCGCCATCCCCAGTACAATGACAGCCTGTCTGCCGCGGGGGGTGCAGACGTGGCCCTGCTGGAGCTGGAGGCCCCTGTGATGCTTTCGGAGCATGTGTACCCTGTGTCCCTGCCACATGCCTCCCTGAGGGTCCGCTCAGGGAAGATCTGCTGGGTGACCGGCTGGGGTGACATTGTGGATAGAAGTAGGTGTCAGGGAGGCTTGGTGGGGCTAGGGAGAAAGGTCTGGGGAAGCCACCTGGGTCCCCGGCAGTGCTCAGCAGGACTCCTTCCTCTGGGCATCTGGCAAGGTCCCTCTAGCTGCAGGTGGTGGCCAAGGTGAGGGTTTCCAGCAGCCACTGCATGGGTTTCCTGAGGTGACAGTGACAAGTGACCACAGACAAGGTGGGGGGTGTGGATGTGAGCCCTCTTGACTCTGTCTGAGCATGTGTACCCTGTGTCCCTGCTGCCTGCCTCACTGAGGGTCCACTTGGGGAAGACCTGCTGGGTGACCGGTTGGGGTAACATTGTCGACAGAGTAGGTCTCAGGGAGGTTGGTGGGGATGAGTGGGAGTGGCTGGGTCTTTACAGGACATTATTTGCTTTCTTATCTTTTGGGAACCCTCTGTGGGCAAGGTGAATGTGGCTCCCAGGTTTTGGATAGAAGGGTTGTGGTATAGACATCAGGAACTGGGACTTGCCTGAGGCAGCCCTGGGCAGGCAGTGCATGTGTAGATCCAGTCCCCCTCGTCCCTCCCTCCACTCACATTACTGTAAGGTCCTGGGGCTCCTCTGCTGCTGAAGTAGATTTGGTGGGAAGGTTCGTGAGTAGGGGGCTTTGGTCCACGGATGGACAGATTCCAGCCACAGTGGGTGTGGGGAAACCCATCACAGGGTTGCCTAGCCAGATCCTAGGGTCAGGGCTCATGGTAGGAGCCCCCAGCTCCCTCTGTGTTGGGGACATTGGGATCCCCCCACCCAGGACAGCCCTGTGTTCTCCCCCCAGCACCACTGCCCCCGCCCTTCCAACTACAGGAGGTAGACGTCCCCATTGTGGGGAATGAGAAATGTAACCAGCAGTATAAGAGCTACTTCAACGACTCCGACTCCGAGGAGATTATCAAAGAGGACATGCTGTGTGCCGGGAGGGAGGACAGGGACTCCTGCCAGGTGAGAGCCCAGCCTGCCCTGTCCCACTGTCCCCTCACAGACCATAAAACGGGGACCCATGTGCCCTATTGTCGTGGGGCACATGGGAAGCATGGCTGAGTGACACTCTCCCTACAGGGTGACTCCGGGGGCCCCCTGGTGTGCAGGTGGAACTGCTCCTGGGTCCAGGTGGGGATAGTGAGCTGGGGCATCTTGTGTGGTCATCGTGACTTCCCTGGGGTGTACGCCCGTGTGACAAGCTACATGTCCTGGATTCGCGAGTATGTCCCTCGGTTCCCTGGGTCCTAGATGGGTTCCTGGTGGGGGAGATCCCTGTCATCCCTGCTGGCCTCCTGCCCCTCTCCAGTCTCAGCTGTACCCTCCCTTTCTGCCTCTTCTCATCCTGCGGGCTTCTCAAGGCTCTGTCTGTCCCTGTCAGCTGGGGAGCCAAGGAGAGGAGGGGGCCTCCAGAGATGTGTCAAGAGTGGAAACAAAATCCAGAAATCCCAGATAATTACTTTTCATTAAACTGTGTGGGAAAACTACTTCAGGTTTTGTGGTATGTGTCTGGGGTCACAGAACAGGTGGCCTGCTGGCTAGCTGGGTCCCTTACTCAATGCACGTGTCTGCCATGCTAAAGTGCTGTCCTGGGTCCTTGGCCTTATGGTTTCCGGCCCAGACTGGTCTGCTGCCCCTCCTTAGAGCCATCTCATGGGGTCCCCCTGGGCACTGCCCCTTTTGCCAGGGACTTTCTGGCCAGGAGAGTATGGACATGAGAGCAGAGGGTGCCTCATGGTGGTACCTGGTGCTGGAAGGCACCGTCCAGGGAGGAAACCACTGGTCCTGTTCTTTAGCCCCTCCACTCCAGGGCAGTGTTCCCAGCTGCCTCTGTAGACTTTCTTCTCCTTTTTTTGGCACAAACTTCTTGTGTTTGGATTTTAAAAGTTCTGTCCAACCTGTGCCACAAACATGCCCTATGGGTCTTGATTAAGGTGACCAGATTTTAACATTGGTAAAGCAGGACACCACTGACCAGGAGGAGGGGGAGTATTCTTAATTAAAAATTTGGTCTATATGGAGCAACAAAAATTTTCATAGAACGCAAAAATAGTATTGTAATATATATATTTTTAATTTCAACATAAGTACAATTTATAAATATAATACATTAAAAAAATTATGTATAGGGTAGCACCTGTGGCTCAAAGGAGTAGGGTGCTGGCCTCATATGCTGAAGGTGGCAGGTTCAAACCCAGCCCTGGCCAAAAAAAAAAATTATGTATAGTATTATTTTATTCTTTGGCATATTTCTCATTTGAGTGAATTTTTTTTTAGTAGATTGCTGTTGTTGTTTAAAAGGTCATGAAATTTTTCATAAGAATTTGTTAAATTATATTTCACACATAAAATGGCTTTCAAAGTCTCAACACTTAATTGTGATTATTCTGATGTCCACACTTTATTTACCGTAGAAAAAAATGCATTCAGTCACAGCATTAGTTCCTGGTAAGGACAGTGCGTATCCCACAATTTTTAGTGCATTATTGTATGGAAGATGGTTTGTTTCAAAATGATGAAATATTTGTAACCATTTGTTCTCTATTGTGATTTTTGCTGATGCCCAAGATTTAATCTTTTCCTTATCAATATATTTTTTTACTAATGATACCTTGTAAGTCGTAAGTGTCACTTTCAAGGCCGGTGCTAGACTGTTTGCTGCCACTATAAAATAAATAATACTAGTACTGTCTGCTAAATTCATGAAATAAATAAATAAATTACTTACCTAAATTATCTGAATAGCTGATTTGTTGACATCACTTGTTTAACTAGCACTAGCACATGGTATGATGTGTATTGTCTGAGAGACAGTTACAAAATGTTTTTGTGGTTGCCAATGCCCCAAAATGTCATTGTTCATTAAGTCCTAACAATGGTGGTCGAATTCTAATTGACAATGTGAACTTTGATAAGCAGTTCT
>CAUYQV010129755.1:0-21382 GCA_963574575.1 Galagoides demidoff
AAAAAAAAAAAAAAAGAAACTAAGGTAGAGAAAAAATGTTAGAAAATCAAAAGAGGGCAGCGCCTGTGGTTTAGTGGGTAGGGCACCAGCCCCATATACTGAGGGTGGTGGGTTCAAACACGGCCCTGGCCAAACTGCAACAACATAAGTAGCCAGGCATTGTGGCTGGTGCCTGTGGTCTCAGCTACTCGGGAGGCTGAGGCAAGAGAATCGCCTAAGCCCAAGAGCTAGAGGTTGCTGTGAGCTGTGACGCCACAGCACTTTACCAAGGGCAACAAAGTGACACTGTCTTTTTAAAAAAAAGAAAATACGTTCACTATTCATTAAATGAAAGTGAATTATAAATGTCTCCACCCTCATCTTTGAGTAGGCAAAGGAGGAAGAGCAGGGGTTGGTCTTGCTGTCTTGAGGGTGGCAGGGGTGGAAGAAAATCTTAGTATAAATGGACCTAAACAGTTTAAATCCATGTTGCTGCCATAAACATCTACAGTACATGGGGCAGCCTCCACAATACAGAATTATCTGGGGGACGGTGCCTGTGGCTTAAAGGAGTAGGGTGTTGGCTCCATATATCAGAGGTGTTCAAACCTGGCCCCAGCCAAAAACTGCAACAAAGTTATCTGGGCTGAAATTTGAATGATGCTGAGGTTGAGAAATCTTTACATAGAGTGGTCTGACTGAACAGTTTGCTGGGGGAACCCCAGAGAAAACTTGGAAGGGTAAAAGCCAGATTGTTCAAAGTTCAGGGGCTCAATGGGGGATGTGGTCATTATGTATTTCTTTTTCTTTTTTTTTTTTTTTTGAGACAGAGCCTCAAGCTATCCCCCTGGGTAGAGTACTGTGGCATCACAGCTCACAGCAACCTCCAACTCCTGGCCTCAAGCGAGTCTCCTGCCTCGCCTCCCAAGTAGCTGGGACCACAGGCACCTGCCACAACGCCTGGCTATTTTTTGGTTGCCATCATTGTTGTTTGGTGGGCCCAGGCTGGATTCGAACCCGCCACCTTAGGTGTATGTGGCTGGCACCTTAGCCACTTGAGCCACAGGTGCCAAGCTGGTCAGTATGTATTTTAACCTCCTTAGTCCTTTGAGTGGCTCCAATAGGCAGTTTTCAATTACCTTGGTTGAGGTGAATAACAGTCCCCTGACAACACAGTTCATACTTCAGTTACCATGGTTTATTAACTGAGTAATTGCATAAAGTGCAAACTTTAAAAAGCTAGCTCTTCTGTCCTCAAATTATTTAGAAAATAATAGATGCATATCATGATCAGTGTTATATTCACAACATCTTTTGTATTTTAGAGACAGTCTGGCTATGTTACCTAGGCAAGAGTGCCCTGGTGTCAGCCTAGCTCACAGCAACTTCAAACTCCAGGTTCAAGTTTTCTCCTGCCTCAGCCTACAGAGTAGTTGAGACTACAGGCACCCACCACAGTGCCCAGCTAATTTTTTGGTTTTTTTTTTTCTGTTTTTAGTACAGATGGGGTCGGTCTTACCAGCTCAGGCTGGTCTCAAACACCTGAGCATAGACAATCCACCTGCCGTGGCCTCCCAGAGTGCTAGGATTACAGGCATGAGTCACCGTGTCTGGCCTATCATATCATATCATTTTTCAGTCTGTTTGTGGTTGGTAATTGTGTGTCTATTATTCAGTTCACTCACACATGAGAAAGACTTTGGGTTGTCTCCTTAACTGCCAGCAGTAGAGATACTATAGGCTACTTTTGAGCGCTGTTGTTGGATTATGCTCAAAGGTGGGGCTTGAATGAAAATGAAAATTTTTTTTATCATCGAACACAACTTTCATTAGTCCAGCTACAGGACAAAGGTTGTATAAGATTTTAAAGCTTATATATCTTAGATAGACTTTGGATAGGCTGTTGAAGCTACATCTAAAGATCTTGCAATTTCTTTAGCTGAGGTTTGGAAGAAAATGAAACCATCAGGGAAGAAATTAACAGTAACTTTTCTTTCTTTTTTTTTTTTTTTTGAGATATAGTCTCACTCTATTGTCCTGATAGAGCATTATGGTGTCATAATTCTTAGCAACCTCCAACTCTTGGGCTTGAGCAATCCTCTAACCTGAGCCTCCTGGGACTACAAGTGTGCACCTCTGCGTCCAGCTAGTTTTTCTATTTTTAGTAGAGAAGGGGGGGGGTCTCACTCTTGCTCAAGCTGGTCTTGAACTCCTGAGCTCAGACAATCCACTCACCTTGGTCTCCTGGATTATAGGTGTGAACCACTACGCCTGGCTGTAAATTTTCTTGTTGATTGTTAGATCCCTTTGTATGGCTTCAGCTTGCGTGGTCATTTTTACGAATCCACACCTACATACAAAGTGAGGACTCTTACTTGCCTGCTATTTCTCAAACCATCTGCCCTTTCCTACCCTTTATAATGTAAACTTCTGGCCCAATGCCATGTGGGAGACAGATGCCTGACATTGTAACATGGAGAAAAGGGTCCTGGGGCTTAACTGCTATTGCTTGAAAACATTTTTTTGTTATTGGAAATGTTCAAAATATCTGTAAAATTAGAGTACAGGAATCCTGTGTATACAGCTGTAAGAACATGCAACTTTCAGCTTGGTGCCTATAGCTCCAGTGGCTAGGGTGCCAGCCACATACACCGGAGGTGGTGGGTTCAAACCCGGCCCAGGCCTGCCAAACAACAATGACAACTACAACAACGAAATAGTCGGGCGTTGTGGCAGGTGCCTGTAGTCCCAGCTACTTGGGAGGCTGAGGCAAGAGAATCACTTAAGCTCAAGAGTTTGAGGTTGTGTGAGCCGTGATGCTACAACACTCTACCGAGGGCGACATAGTGAGATTCTATTTCAAAAACAAAAAAATAAAAGAACAAAAAAATGCAACTTTCTGCTATTCTTGTTTCCTTTATTTCCTCTTACTTACACGCTTAAAAATTTTTTTTTTTTTTTTGCTTTGGAGTATTTTGAAGCAAATCTCAGACACCTCATTAGTGGACATGTCTAAAAGATATCGTGTTTTTTTTGCCTTTTTTGTTTTTTTTTTTTTGAGACAGAGTGTCAAGCTATTGCCTGAGGAGAGCACCTTGGTGTCATAAGTCACAACAACCTCCAACTCTTGGGCTCAAGCGATTCTCTTGCCTCAGTTTTTCTATTTTCAGTAGAGACAGAGGTCTCGCTTTTGTTCAGTCTGGTCTCAAAATTATGAGCTCAAGCTGTCCACCTGCCTTGGCTTCCCAGAGTGCTAGGATTATAGGCATGAGCCACCTTGCTCAGCCAAGATACAGTGTTTTTTAAAAATGTTAAGCACACTGCAAAAAAAAGTCACATTCAATACAATTGATTAAAATTTTTTGCAGAGTCAAGGTCTTGCTATGTTGCTCAGGCTGGTCTTGAACTCTTAGGGTCAAGAGATCCTTTCACTTCAGCCTCCCAAAGTGCTAAGATTACAGATGTGAACTACTATACTTGGTTAGGTCCAATACAATTAATAGTAATTCTTTAATGTCATCTGATATATCATCTTCCCCAAAGATGCTTCTTAGACTGTTCAGTCTTTCTGGTTTTAAGCTCCTCCATTTCTCTTTCAGGATACCCAAGGCTCCAGTTTCTAAGCATTATATGCACCAGCTTAGCTTCAGCCTTCTTGGGGCTGCAGACTCTTTTCCATGATTTTGAGGTTTTTATCTCCTCATCTGTTTACTATGCTTTTATAGTATTCCCTTACTGCCCCTCTTCATGGTGTTTCAAAGGGAGTGAAGGTAAATGTTGCAATATGTCATTACCCAGCTAACATTTTAGTATTATTTTCACAAAGTGAAAAATGTATCAGAATGTTTACTTCTTGAAAAGTTTTTTTTGTTGTTGTTGCAGTTTGGCCCAGGGTGGAACTCTCCACCCTCTGTATATGGAACAGCGCCCTACTCACTGAGCAGCAGGCGCCTTCCATTTTGTGTATGGAAGATGAAAGAACCTTACTTATTTTCTCCTTTGAAACCACTGTCAATAATTTGCATATCTTCCTAGGCATTTTGCCTGTGCATATGTGTACATATGCATACACATGTGCTTGCAGAATCTTTCTTCCTAAGAGATGAAGCTGTTTATTCCTTAGAATAAAGCCCCCTGGCTCAGCGCCTGTGGCTCAAGCGGCTAAGGCGCCAGCCACATACCTGAGCTGGCAGGTTCGAATCCAGCCCGGGCCTGCCAAACAACAATGACAGCTACAACCAAAAAATAGCTGGGCGTTGTGGCAGGTGCCTGTAGTCCCAGCTACGTGGGAGGCTGAGACAAGAGAAACGCTTAAGCCCAGGAGTTGGAGGTTGCTGTGAGCTGTGATGCCACGATACTGTACCCAGGGCGACAGCTTGAGGCTCTGTCTCAAAAAAATAAAAATAATAAATCCCCCTTCCTCTCTAGAAATTAAATGACTTCATTCACAGAATCAGCACTAATATTGAGACATCTAACCTACTGTAGTTGCTGAGAACTATCTACATGTTACACAATCACACTCCTGTTTACTTGTAAGTTGCTATGAGCATTGCAGGCTGGGGCTAAACTTTGGCCCAAGCTAGTGCTTTTGACAGTTCATTTCCTGAATGGCAGGAAATAAAAGGATTTTTTTCTTACTCTACACCTCACTGTTTCACCTTCAGGCCATATAAAGCTTCTTTTAAAGAACAAAGGTACAAACTTAAGACTTGCTCATTAAGGCTGGGTTGTGGTGTTCCTTGTAAAATCTAATGGTACTGGGATACTTGGTCTATTAAAACTCTCCACCATAATGTTTGTGCAGAATGTAAGATATAAGGCAAATATCTTACTGTCAATGATTTTCTTTTAGCTCCCACCAGTGTCTTGTTTAGTGCTCCAAATTTTGATAAGATTGCTAAACTCCTACCCCGCTGGTGTGAAAGTTGTTTCTCTTTTTAACATTGTTCTCTGCTTTTATTTTTACTTCTGCTTGAGAGAGATGTAGATTATTTAACCTTCTATTGTTTCACTTGATACAATGAGGCTGTATATTCGAAAATCTGAGAAGGGTCTGCTTGCTGGAAATTGTGGAGGTGTTGGTACCCAACCTACATCTGTGACAAGTAGAGACTTTGGAGATTTTATAATAGATTTTAAAAATAACTACTAAAAACCATTAGAACTGCTCATTGGCAGTAGTACTTGCCTTTCTAATGATCAAGATTTTTTATAAATCCCTTTTGTTATATTTGGGGATGTTGCTGGGTTTCTGAGTCTCTTCTGAATGTACCGTGGTACAGTGCCGAATGCTACTGCACTTATGAAAAGGAACAAGATGGTTATTTTCTGGGAACTGCTGAAATGGTAGCAAGAGCTCCCCTCCCAGGGTATTATTTCTAAAGACCTAGATAGCAGGTCTCTACTTCCTATTAAGTCTATTTCTAGAAGCAAGCAAATGTTCCCTAATTGCAGGCTTGGGCTGAACGCCTCAGCAGTGTTTCCCACTGTGCTAATTGGAAAAATATAATTTTCAACTAACTGTGTCCTGCTTTGCAAAATAATAGTTGGCAGCTGAATTGCCAGTTTGGTTCCTAAAGTGAACTAGTACTGTTCAGTTTAGCACTAAGGAAAATGGACCTTTGGAAATCCCAGAGAGAGTTGTGCTGCACAAAGACCATTAGAGATCTAACTTCAGCCTATACACCATGGGTCTCAACCCTCCTAATGCTGCGACCCTTTAACACAGTTCCTCATGTTGTGGTGACCCCCAACCATAAAATTATTTTTGTGCTACTTCATAACTGTAATTCTGCTACTGTTATGAATTGTAATGTAAATATCTGATATGCAGGATGTATTTAGGCGACCCCTGTGAAAGGGTCCTTCGACTCCCAAAGGGGTTGCAACCCACAGGTTGAGAACCGCTGGCCTATAAGAACAAGTATATTGATTTCTTTTCTTTTCCTTTCTTTCTTTTTTTTTTTTTTGAGACAGAGTCTCACTATGTTGCCCTTGGGAGAGTGTCATGGCATCACAGCTCACAGCAACCTCAAACTCTTGGGCTTAAGTGGTTCTCTTGCCTCAGCCTTCCAAGTAGCCAGGTCTACAGTCGCCTGCCACAACACCGGGGCTATTTTTTGTTGCAGTTGTCATTGTTCAGCTGGCTCTGGTGTATGTAGCTGGCGCTGTAACCACTGTGCTACAGTCCCTGAGCTTTTCATAGAGAATTTGATAAAGTTGTTAACCAACTTGTTACCAATTTGATAACAGGTGTTAACCTGTTAACAGCAGGAAATAAACAATAGGGAATCATGGCAGTAGCATCTATAGAGGCTGGAAGAGTTTAGAGAAAAGGTTGGAATTTAAAACTTTAGAATCTTGTGCTCGCTTCGGCAGCACATGTACTAAAATTGGAACGATACAGAGAAGATTGGCATGGCCCCTGTGCAAGGATGACATGCAAATTTGCGAAGCGTTCCATATTTTTTTGTTGCCATATTTAAAGGGGCATCTCCATTAAAAAACAAACAACAACAACAAAAAACTTTAGAATCTTTGAGAAAGACCCCTTGTGAAGCTACAACTCACACCTCTAAGGAAGGGGCACTGCCTGGCTGGTGCTGGTTAGCTTCGAGAGAGTCCCAGGGGCCTGGGCCCCAGACCACTGAGGAAGGCATGCTGACAGCTGGTGACTTTACTTGAGAGGTACGTGAAGAGACTGGTTCGGTGAGAGCTGATGAACTGCACACAGGATTCAACAGCTGTAAGAGAAGGAACTGCTGGTGTCAAAGTGAAGAAATGGAACCGGAGTTAAGTTCCTTTTCTTTCCTGTGGTCTCCACAGACATGAGTGGTGTCGGCCAGGTTTCCTCACTGTCAAAGTGTTTTTTCCCCTGGAAATTAGTGCATTCTCTTAGGGAGTGATAGCTGAGGTTGTGTGAATGTCTTGTGCCCTGGCCAATGTTCACCTAATGGCCTTAATATCCATTGCTGAATTTTGCCTGAATGAACTATTAGTAAGGTAGTTGTAAAGTGATTTTCTATTTTTCTCTTTCCTCATAAATTTATTAGTTGTAATTCTAAAGTAATGTATAGCTTTCGATTCTTCATCCTGTCCTTGGAAATGTGGCCACACATCCAGTAAAAAGTTAGAGGACTAAAGGACCTGAAGAATAGAGACTGCTGTACGCAGCCAGCACTCTGTCACAGGCCTAAGTAGTCTCATTACTGCAATTGAATCCATGGTTGACTTGGATATTAAAAACTTTTTTTTTTTGTGAGACTCTGTCTCACTTTGTTGCCCTTGGTAGAGTGCCATGGCATCACACAGCTCACAGCAACCTTCCACTCCTGGGCTTGAGCAATTCTCTTGCCTCAGCCTCCCGAGTAGCGGGGACTACAGGTACCCGCCACAACGCCCCACTAGGATGTTAAAAACTTAAGGAATTATTGTTTTGCATATTGAAGGATGGGGAAGGATAACTTAAATTCATAGGCTGAACTTACCTGGAAAGCATAGGTCTGTATCCTGGACAGTGTGATTAAATGGTATAGTTGTGGCCTGGACATTGAGTTATTTTTTATTTTTACTTTTTTTGAGACAGAGTTTCACTATGTCACCCTTGGTAGAGTGCCATGCCATCATAGCTCACAGCAACCTTCAACTCTTGGGCTTGAGCAATTCTCTTGCCTCAGCCTCCCAGGTAACTGAGACAATAGGCACCCACCACACCACTTGGCTATTTTTGTTGTTGTTGTTTAACAGGCCTGGGCCAGGTTCAAACCCACCAGCCCTGATGTATGTGGCCGGCCCCCTAACCACTGAGCCACAGATGCTGAGCCGACATTGAAATTTTTAAAAGCTCTCTTGGGCTCCCAATATGCTTGAAGGTTTGAGGATCCTGAAACATGCAGCCTCAACTGGCCTCATGGGGTAAATCAGTGCTTCCTGTTTCAATCTAGGAATGAAGGACTTGGACTTGAACTAGGATATTGGTATGTCTTGATTTCAAATCAGCATTTTCGAAAATCTGTCCACTGTTAGCATTTGACCACATGGTATATTTATAGATTTGATTTCTTGCCTTCAAAAAAGAAAGGAACTGTTCTCAAAAGCCACTTTAACTCAGCTGGTCCAGATCTGGGTAACCAGATTTAGAGTGCTTCCCATGACTTTAGTCACACGCTCATTTAAGTGTCTGTAAAAATGGAAACACCTTTTTGTAGCTGAAGGATGGAATGAAGGAGAGGATCTTGAAGTTGAGGAAATGACAAGGGGTGGACTTCTGAGTAAAAGTGACAGCAGTCACTGCTGTACATTGAGCCTTTGCTGAATTCCCTGTATTGTGCTACATACTTAAAGCCAGCCTTTAAAACTTTTACATATATAGGTTGGTTGTGGGGGCTCATACCTGTAATCCAAGCACTCTGGGAGGCCAAAGTAGTTGGATTGCTTGAGCTCAGGAGTTCGAGACCAACCTGAGCAAGAGTGAGAACTTATCTCTAAAAAAAATAGCCAAGCATCGTGGGGGGTGCCTATAGTCCCAGCTACTAGGAAGGCTGAGGCAAAAGGATTGCTTGAGCCCAAGAGTTTGAGGTTGCTGTGATCTATGCTATGGCCTCTACCCAGGGCAACAAAGTGAGACTCTGTCTCAAAAACAAACAAAACAAAAAAACTTTTACATATATTGTAAAATATATCAGATATAGGAAAGAATTTTAGACATACTAAGAATAAAATAATGAACACTTTTTTTCTATTTTTGGAGATTTTTAAAAGCTCTCTTGAGTTTCCACTATGCTTGCAGGGTTGAGGGTCCTGAAACAGGCAGCCTCAACTGGCCACATGGGGTAAATCAGTGTTCCTTTTTTTTTTTTGAGACAAAGTCTTACTTTGTCACCCTCAGTAGAGTGCTGTGGTATCATAGCTCACAGCAACTTCAAACTCTTGGGCTCAAGCTATTCTTTTGCCTCAGCTTCTTGAGTAGCTGGGACTATAGGTGCCTGCCACAATGCCCAACTATTTTCAGAGAGGGGATCTTGCTCTTGCTCAGGCTGGTCTTGAACCCCTCAGAGGCAATCCAACTGTGTTGGCCTCCCAGAGTGCTAGGATTTTAGGCATGAGCCACTGCACCCAACTACATGTTCATTTTTTTTTTCTTTTTTTAGACAGAGTCTCACTATGTTTCCCTTGGTAGAGTGCCAGGGCATCACAGCTCACAGCAATCTCAAACTCTTGGACTTAAGCAATTCTCTTGCCTCAGTTTCCCAAGTAGCTGGGACTACAGGTGCCCACCACAACGCCCGGCTATTTGTTTTTGTTGTTGTTGTAGTTGTCATTGTTGTTTGGTAGACCTGGGCCAGGTTTGAACCCACCAGCTCCAGTGTATGTGGCTGGCGCCCTAGCCGCTGAGCTACAGGTGCCGAGCCTACATGTTCATTTTTAATCTCATCAGGTATTGCCAGATTGGTCCCCAAATTGAACTAGTTTCAGTGCTCATCAGTAGGGTTTTAGTTCTGTGCCTTTGCCACCACTTAGTATTGTCAGACTGTACAATTTTTGTCAAATGCATTATTTCTTAATTCTTCCAATAATCCTATGAGGTAGTCTTCTAATTTCAGGTGAAGAAATTGTCAGATATTAAGCATCTTGTCCAGGCTTGGCAACCGTAGCACAGTGGTTTGAGGTTGCTGTAAGCACCACAGTACTCTCCCTAGGGTGACATAGTGAAACTCTGTCTCAAAAAAAAAAAAAAAAAAAAAAAAAAAAGGCAGCACCTGTAGCTCAAAGGAGTAGGGCACCGACCCCATATGCCGGAGGTGGTGGGTTAAAACCCATCCCTGGCCAAAAAAAAAAAAAAAAAAACTGCAGAAAATAAAATAAAATAAAAGCATTTTGTCCAGAGACATAACAAATAATTGATAAGAGTTGGTTCTGCCCCAGGTCTGCCAGATTCCAAAGCTCTTGATTAATATGAAGTCATTGGAATGTAGGGGAGCTTTGGAACCAGGAACTGGAGATGAGTATCAGTGGGTGTGAGAGAAAGGCATAGGGCCAGGAATTGAGAAGGAGTAAGAGGGAAAAAGAATATAGGGAAGTATGTAAGGCAAGAAATAGTGGTAATGACTTTATCTGTGGCACCAGCATGCAAGGCTGGCATAAGAAAAGGGTAACTGACAGTTTGAGAATGGCCACAGATTCTTTGACCCTCTTCCTACAGAAGTGGGGTCTATGTGCCCTCTCCTTAAAGTTAAGTGGGTTCTTACTGCTGTGATCCATAGGATTTGGCAGAAGTGTCTGCCAATTTCCAGGTCTAAGCCATGAGAGGCTGGCAGCTCCCACTTCCTGTCTCTTGAAACACCTGCTCTACCAAAAAATAGTTGCCATCAGAGAAGTCTGACTGCCCTGAGGCTGCTGTGCTGTGAGGCAGCCTGAGCAGATTCATGGAGCAGCACCAAGATCTCTCCCCTCCCCTCCCTGTTAGCAGCCTTGGCAGAGCTCATGTCCATGAGCTGGTCCTAGCCTGCAGCTGTGTCACCAAGCCGTCTTGAGGGTGATCTCCAGTTCCGCAGCTGAGACACACTGCTGATGCCATGTGAACAGAGAAGAGCAGCCGAGCTGAGCCCTTCTCAAACCCCAAATCCTCCAAGTGTGGGCAAAATAAATTGCTTATTTTAAGCCACTATATTTTGGGATAGTTTGTTATGTAACTATAGCTAAGGCAGAAGCTGAAGGGAAGATTTTTTTCATCTTTTACAGATATCACAAAATATGTATATTTATTGCATTTCCAAATTGTAAGTCCACCTCATACAACTCTTTTGAGTTTACTGTCCCCATGTTATTATATATAAGCAGTACATTATAAATCACCTACTCATGATTTCCAATCTGCTATGTTCATTTTCCATGTTCTGTACTAGTCTTTGCTTTCAGTGCATATTTAATTTGTAATTAAACGTGTAATTATGGAATAGGTATAATTTAGATTTCCTGTGTTATGTAATTTTTAGATGGGTTTGGCTAAAGGAAATCAGACACTAATTAGGGTGGTGCAAAATTAGTCATAACTTGCCTTAATTTAACATTCACTTGCTTTAACTCATTTGCTCCTCACAATAACTCAATTGGGAAGTTACACCTTATGGATAAGACTTAAGGCATTGCAGAGCTGATTAGGACAGCCATCCAAGGTCACACAGCTAGCACACAAGGGAACTTGTCATTACCACGGTGGAGAAAGTGAAAGCAAAGCAAGGACGGCTTATCTGGTGCTGCCACACAGTGAAAACATCCCACCAGTAAGGCCCTTCCAAATAAGAGATAAATGAGACTGCTAGATGCCAGGTGGATAGCCCCCTCCTGAAGTGAATGAGTTCATGGAAAATTATTTAAAGACCTTTGAAATGACTTTTGTGTCTGCTTTGGCAATAGCTCCTTCTGCACCCAGCAGAAGATCTGGATGCCATAGAAACAACATCACTGAGATGTCTACTTGTGCGCAGAGAAGGATGTCCCTCCATGAAACCTGTGGGCTGTGCTTCTGGGGTCTTTGGAGGCAATAAAAATAAGTGGATGACTGAAGGAGAAGGAAAAGAAAGCACAAAGGAGGTTATTTTATACTTTTATTTTATTTTTTGAGACAGATTCTCATCCTGTCCCTTTAGGTAGAGTGCTGTAGCATCATCATGGCTCATAGCACTCTCAAATTCTTGGGCTCCAGTGTTCCTCTTGCCTCAGCCTCCTGAGTAGCTGAGATTATAGGTGCCTGCCATGACACCCAGCTAGTTTTTCTATTTTTGGTAGAGACGGGTCTCGTTCTTGCTTAGGCTGGTCCTGAACTCCTGAACTTAAAGTGATGCACCCATCTTGGCTTTCCAGAGTGCTGGGATTACAGGCTTGAGCCACCAGGCCTGGCCCTGAAAGCACAGGGGAGGTTATTTTTGACTTTGTAGGTGGTAGAGATGCCTCTGTTACCCATTTCTGGGATTTTATGGTTGGGATCTTGTACTCTTGTTAAGATCTTCCATATAAATAAACTAGGGTGAAGTGCTGGACTAAAAGAAGCCTGATTTGCAAGCATCATTATAATGTCATTGATATTACTGTCATTTTCTGAATGTCTGGTGTGCAATGCTGGCTTTCCCAGTGCAACCCCGTGGCCTGTAGCAGCTTGGTCTATCCTGACTGCAGGGGGAGGCTTGAAGCATGATGGTACCACGACAGGCTAAGCCTGGTTTGCTCCTAGCCTATAGGGAAGAGGGGGCTCATCTCCTACCCTAATAACCCCTGCCCCCATCTTGCAGAACTTTTCACAAAACAGCAGAGTTCATGGGTAGGAGCCACTGACCTACTTTATGGGCTGATGCAAAATTTCTGGGACATGTGATGAGAAACATGTTTTGGAGAGATAGGGCTGCTGTTGCAGGCATTGCCTTGCAAAGCTGTTGGCCTGACACCAGGCTAGGGCTCTTGCTTCCTTGCTGGGCAGCTCTCCTGGCACCCTGGAGCAGCCAAGCCTCTCGGGATGGGCAGTGGCTATGGCAGGCCAGCTCGCTTCCTCGGGGTACTTTTTACTATAGCCACAATTTGTTTCTCAGACAAAGCACTTATCACATGACCCCTTTTAGCTTTGCTTGTGCCCTTTATTGAGGGGCTGGCTAGAACATACAGCAAGAACCTGGCTTTGCCAGACAGTGGAGCTCTAGTTCCTGATGCAGGTCACATGTATGTCCAATGCTTGCCTGTTTATGGCTATGACCTGAGGCTGATAGGGTTTTTGGGTCTTGAGCCTGGGAGGAAATTATAAAGGCATAATAAAGACAAATGATGTTTGAGTCTATTGAAGATTGAGGAGGCAAAGTTTCTCCAATGCAACAAGCATGTCAAACCTGCTTCTCTTCCTGCTCCTTCAGAAAGCCCAGCACACTGGACACTTGTGGGTATCTCAGCTTCCATTCCCTCCTTCTTTCCCCCTTCCCCACGGTCTCAGATTTCCAGTGGGGGACTTCTGTGATTCCAGCTCTCAGCCAATCAAGACAAGCCCATTCTGCTCTCCTGCAGGATGGACAGAGGACAGCTCTGGTCTGTTTAGTGAGTCTCAGGACTTTTTGCAGGGATTTTGGAGCAAAGAATTTTCTGCCACTTGTGAAAGGGAATCATGCAACTCAGGGTGTCTAAGAGCAGCAGAGTCCAAGCCTTTACCAACAATGCCACTACTGTAGGGGACATAGTTAGCACAGAGTCAGGAAAAGAACAGGTTCTGGTAACGTTGTGTCCCTGCGGACTATCCTGTGATGTGATCTATTCATTTATTTTTCCTATTTAAACCAGTTTGAGATGTGTTTTCTGTTTTGTGCAACTGGAACCATCCTAACTAGTACCCTTGAGATGCCAGTCACTTCTTTGATCTGAGCTGTTGGACAGTCAGAGACAGAGCCCAAGCCCCTGCCATAGTGGGGAGACCACTGGCAACCATAGCTAGGCCCTTCTGAGAAGATGGAACTGAAAATGCCAGAACCTCTAGATACTGTGTGCTTCTGGGGAAGGCAGTCCTGAGTGTTCATCCCAACAGTCCTCAGCAGAGGCAGGAGCCTCCTTCCCAGCAGTGAGGGGGACCTGAGTTCTCTGTCCCAAGGGAGGGTACCATCAGCCATACCCACTAGAATATGACTCCTCCACTAAACAGAGGCTTAAAGGGCTACTTCCCAGGCTGAATGTAGTGGCTCACAGCTATAATCCTGGCACTCTGGAGGCCAAGGTGGGAGGACTACTTGAACTCAGGAGTTTGAGACCAGTCTGAGCAAGATCGACACACCTGTCTTTACTAAAAATAGGAAAACTAGCAGGGTGTAGTGGCAGGTACCTGTAGTCCCAGCTACTTGGGAGGCTGAGGTAAGGGGTTGCTGTGAACTGTGATGCCATGGCACTCCACCTGGGGCAACAGAGTGAGACTCTGTCTCCGAAAAAAAGGGGAGGCTACAGGATAGTATTCAGCTCATCATGGAACAACAGATGTCTAGAGGCCCTGAAAATAATTGCAGATGTCCTGCCCCCCCCCAGCCTCCCACACCCCCACTTAGGAATGCCCCATCTTCCTGTTTTGTTTCCCGTAGCTCCTTCTCTCCAGTTTCACCAGCTGACCCTGGAGATACAGCTTCTAGGTGCTCTGGGCACCCTTTCCCCTATCAGTGCCCTTTCCCCTATCAGCCTTCAGCAGCCATGTCTGCTGGCTTCACCCAGCAAGCAGCTCCTTGACACAAAGGTGGGGCCCCCCCTCGCCCCAGATTCTGCCTGGGTCTCTCTTGTTTCATTCTCACCTGACAGTTTGGTAAGATTAAGTGTCGTCTGTGGAGGATTAAAAAAGAGAGAAGCTGGGAGAGCAAGAACATAAACTGATTTAAAAGTTAATACAAACGCACAATAATGAAAGTAGCTTGGTAATATGAGTCCAAGAACAGACATTAACTCCTTGGAACTGGATGGAAAGGCCTGATGCAGGCCCGGTGTATGATATATAAGAATTTACTGTGTGATAAAAGTGGCTATTTCAAATCACTGGGGAAAGGATAACATCAGTAGTCCTCAACTGGGTGTGATTTTGCTTCCTAGGAAGCACTGGGCAATATCAGAAGACATTTTTGATGGTCACAATTGAGGGGATGCAACTGGAATCTAATAGAGGTCAGGGGTGCTGCCATATATCTTATATTGCACCGGGTAGCTTTCCACAACAAAGAATTCTCCGGCCCAAAATGTCCAAAGTGCCACTGTTTTGAAACCTGGGAATAAATAGAATGATTGGAACAATTGACTAACCATTTGAGGAAAGAAAAAACAAAAATAGATTCTGAATCATACCACTTAAAATAATTTCAAGTCAGACAAAAATTTAAATAAGTGGAATACTTGCCATGATATTTAGTAAGATTTAGAAGAAGGCTTGGGAGGGCGTCCATAGCTCAGTGGTTAGGGTGCTGGCCACATACACCGGGACTGGTGGGTTCGAACCCAGCTGGGGTCTGCCAAGCAACAATGACAGTTACAACAACAACAACAACAAATAGCTGGGTGTTGTGGCGGGTGCCTGTAGTCCCAGCTACTTGGGAGCTGAGACAAGAGAATCACTTAAGCCCCAGAGTTTTTTTTTTGTTTGTTTGTTTTGAGACAGAGCCTCAAGCTGTCACCCTGGGTTGAGTACCGTGGTATCACAGCTCACAGCAACCTCCAACTCCTGGTCTCAAACGATTCTCCTGCCTCTGCCTCCTAAGTAGCTGGGACCACAGGTGCCCGCCACAATGCCTGGCTATTTTTTGGTTACAGCCATCATTGTTGTTTGGCGGGGCCAGACTGGATTTGAACCTGCCAGCTCAGGTGTATGTGGCTGATGTCTTAGCTGCTTAAGCCACAGGTGCAGAGCCATTAAGCCCCAGAGTTTGAGGTTGCTGTGAGCTATGACGCCAGAGCACTCTACTGAGGGTGACATAGTGAGACTCTGTCTCAAAAAAAAGAAAAAGAAAAAGAAAAAACTTTTGCTTAGTGGTTAGGGTGCTGGCCACATACACCAAGGCTGGCGAGTTTGAGCCTGGCCCGGGCCTGCTAAACAACAATGACAACTGCTACAAAAAAAATAGCCAGGCATTGTGGTGTCCCAGCTACTTGGGAGTCTGAAGTCCCAGCTACTTGGGAGGCTGAGGCAAGAGAATTGCCTAAGCCCAAGAGTTTGAGGTTGCTGTGAGCTGTGATGCCATAGCACTCTATCAAGGGCAACAGAGTGAGATTCTGTCTCCAAAAAAAAAAAAACAGATTTAGAAGAAAATACAGATAATTTGGTGTAAAGCCTTTTTGCTAACCACACGAAGCAGAAATGGCAAAGGAAATGCTTACAGGGTTAACCCCATAATCATGAAAAAATACCAAATAGACAACATAAAAACACTAACAGGAGCGTAACATGTGAGACAATGGATTAATATTCTTAATATACAAAGACCTCTTAGAAATAATTAAGGAAAAGACAATAGACTACAATAGAAAAATGAGCAAAGGAAGTGTCTGACTAGGAAGGTTATTAAAAAATGAAATACATATGGCTAATAACCCATGAACAGTGTTCAATTTTCTGCAGTAAGCAGAGAAATGGAATTTCTACCTATTCAAAGTGTAAAAGATGAGAACAGTTATAGAACCCCATCTGTGTTAGGGAGGGCTGAAGAAATGAGTACTCTCATGTATGGTTGGAAGAGGGTGAAGTCACAGCATTTTGGAGAGCAGTTGTCAAGATCATGGATTGCTTTAGAAAGGCAACAATTATGAAAGTGAACAGAAAGTCTCCTATTAGGATGCTCTTTGTAGCAGAAAACTGGAGAAAAACTAGAGAAAACCTAAAATTTAAGTCCTAAATGCTTAATAATCAATGGTTAGTTATAAATCCATTCAGTATAGTACTTTGAGGTCATGAATAACTACAAGGGGGGAGAATTTGGAGGGGGAAAAATTATAAAATATTGTAGTAGCATTACATTTGAGAATGGCCCACATCTCAAAGTCTCAAAGCTGCAGATGCTGGCATAGATGTGGAGAAAAGGGAACACTTTTATACTGCTGGTGGGACTGTAAATTAATACAACCTTTTTGGAAAGGAAGTATAGAGAATCCTCAAAGAACTCAAATTAGACCTCCCATTTGATCCAGCAATCCCATTAGTAGAGATTTACCGAAAAGAAAAAAAATTCTTTTATCATAAGGGCATTTGCACTAGACTGTTTATTGCAACTCAGTTTATAGTTGCCAAAGTCTGGAAACAGCCTAAATGCCCACCCACCCAGGAGTGAATTAACAAGCTGTGTATGTGTATACCATGGAGTACTATTCAGCCACTAAAACAGATGGAGATTTTACATCTTTTGTATTGACCTGGATGGAGGTGGAACACATTTTTAATAAAGCATCACAAGAACGGAGAAGCAAGAATCTAATGTATTCTATTCTAATATGGAGTCAGCAGAAGAGCTAATACAAGGGGTGGGGGTTTAGGGGAATGAGGGAGCAGGGAAGGTGCTGGGGAGGTGGACCCTGGTGTATGGCGCACCTCTTAGGGGTGGGACACAATTATAAGAGGGACTTTAACCAATGCAATCAGTGTAACCCAATTCTTTGTACCCTCAATGAATCCCAAACAATAAAAAATTTAATTCAAAAAATGCAGGTATGTTCACATGAGTAGAAAAAGGGCTATTTAGTAAAGACACCAAATCGGTAATTGTTTTGTGATAAGCAAATAATGTTAATTTAAAATGTGAAAGCAAAGAGATTGTAGAGTATTAACCAGATACAAAGTGCCCTCCATAGGCATCTGTGATCTTGGTTTCTGATATTTGGACCAGTCCCTTCTCTTCTTCTGTGGCCCCAGTTCTTTGACCTAGAAAGTGAGGTTTGGATGGTGTTAGACCCTTAGGAGCTCAGAGTTCATGGCTGCTTCTGTTAAAGGTTGATGATCCTTGTGAGGATTATGTGCTAAAACATTTGCTCCTTTTTCTTATCTGTTAATAATCAGCAATGTGGCCTCACACATTTCTGGCAGATGATTTACCCACAAAAAATTTACGTGCGTGTCTGTTCTTCATTGAGCCCTTGCCCCAAAGTAAACACAAGGTCAGCTGGTGAATGGAATGGGCCTATTTTTTTTTCTTGAGACAGAGTTTCACTTTTTTTTTTTGTTTGTTTTTGAGACAGAGCCTCAAGCTGTCCCCCTGGGTTGAATGCTGTGGCATCATAGCTCACAGCAACCTCCAACTCCTGGGCTCAAGTTAGTCTCCTGCCTCCACCTCCCAAGTAGCTGGGACCACAGGTGCCCACCACAATGCCCAGCTATTTTTTGTTGGCAGCCATCATTGTCTGGCGGGCCCGGGCTGGATTCGAACCCGCTACCTTAGGTGTATGTGGCTGGCACCTTAGCCACTTGAGCCACAGGCACCCAGCCCAGAGTTTCACTTTGTCACCCACCCTCAGTAGAGTGCCGTGGTGTTCAAACTCAAACTCTTGGGATTAAGCAATTCTCTTGCCTTAGCCTCCTAAGTAGCTGGGACTACAGGTGCCCCCGACAATGCCCTGCTATTTTTAGAGATGGAGTCTCACTCTTGCTCAGGTGTCTGGAGCTCCCAAACTCAGGCAATCCACCTGCCTCTGCCTCCCAGAGTGCTAGGATTGTAGGCGTGAGCCACCGTGCCTGGTAGAATGGGCCTATTGTCGATCTGAGCAAGATGAAACCAAAGGGGACATCACTTGGGTTTGGTGCATTCCAGCCCAGGGCCACTTTACCTGGATCTGTACAATCTCAGGGCCTTTGTACTGACAGGGAACCCACAGCTGTTCTATTATCAGGTCACTGAAGAAAACTGTGCAGAGTCCGAAGGGACAAAGAATCTGGGAGTGACAGAAACAAAGGCAATTTTATCAACATAAAAGCTAATTTTAAAAAGGTATTTGGGAGTAACTCCTTGGACAGAAAAGCCCCCAGACTACTGGGAAAAGGATGATCTTGCTGGTTGATCATCAGGGCCTTAAGCTCTTTGTCTGCATTGGACTAGCTGACCTCTTCGGCTGAAAAATTCCAAGGCTTGTATGTTTGACTGGGGTTTGCCAAGCCCTTCTGCAGGCTGTGCTCACATCCTGCAAGATTCAGGGGGAAAGAAGCAAAAGAAATAGGGTCCTAATAAATAGGGTCCATCCGTCTGAGTAGCTCTTTGCTATCTATGCCTTCTGTTTTCTAAACCAGCATTGTCTAATAAAAATGTAATGGGAGCCCATATGTAACTATAATTTTTCTACTAACCACATTTTAAAAAGTTAAAAAAAAAAAAAGGCCAGGCATGATAATCCCAGCACCCTGAGCACCCTGGCTAGTCTGACATCACAGCACTCTAGCCTGGGCAACAGAGTGAGACTCTGCCTCAAAATAAAATAAATAAATAAATAAAAATAAGAAACAGGTGAATTTAATTGTAACAATATGATTTAACCCAAGATATCAAACATATTATTTTATCCATTCAAAGTTAGAGGTCAAAAAAAAAAAGGGAAAGAAAAAGAGAAAAAAATTATTCTAACATATAATCAACATTAAAATTATTGATAGATTTTACATTCAATTTTTGGCACCAGTCTGTGAAAGCTGATGTGCATTTTACTTCTAGGGCATATCTGAATTTAGACCAGCCACGCTTTAAAAGCTCATTAGCCACAGTGGCAGGTGCCTGCCACAGCTCTAAACCCTATGGGACAGGCAGGTCTTATTTCATCCATATCACAGAGAGAAAAAAAGAGCCTCTGAGGCCAGCAAGTTTTCCCTGTCAGAGCAGGGATGAGGCCCCAGGCTTCCAGCTCTGAGTTGGCTGTTCCTCCCATTGTCCCATTTCTTACTGCAGTCTGAGGCACAGCCCTGGCCTCCCTGGAGCTCACAGGCAAACTAGGGAGACAGAATCAAGTTCAGCTCTAGTGTGGTGGCCACAGTGACTGCAGTGCCGTGGGGGTTCAGAGCAAGAAGGGGGCGGTGAGGGTAGGAGGAGGCAAGGCCAAGTTATCTCTCAGTGACAGAGTGGCTTTGGCTATGGACCTTGGGCGGGCTGGTCTCTCCTTCCCCAACAAGCTGCCTGAATAACATATTCTCTGAGTCCTTCTCTATGACTCACCTGCTAACTTTTCATCCCTTTGACTTGTGTTGGTCATCTGCACACAGCATTTAGAGTTGCTGTGATGGTTGGCCCCTCCAGAGAGACTCAGAAGTGCCCAGTAGAAAGCAGAGAAGTCATCATAAAAATAACAATTATAATATTCCCACTAATATGATAGCAGTGTCCATTTGCCTGGGGCACAGTGGCTTGGCCACTGGCAGTGCAGTATTCTCCAGCATTGCTGGAGTTGAGTGGGATACACATTACTTCCCATATTGGGGGGCCTTTCCCTACTGTACCCAGGCACTGTATTGGCCTTAAGAGACACTTTCTTTGGGGTCTTGCTGTCTAGTTGGTATCTATAGGTGGGTTTTCCTTGGGTGTGGCCAACTGAGAAATTATTTGATGAGATCCATGAATTTAGAAGCTTGTTCTAATAAAAGCAAATACCAGCCCATCATAAACTCTTAGCTCTATAGACAAAAATGTAAGCCAAGGAACGGTGTGGGCATACATGAGGAGACTGAGCTGCACAGAGAACAGGGGAGGACTGACAGAATATGATGTCTGAGCTTGGCCCTCCACTCCACAGGGAGACTTCAAAGATGTCTCTGTGAATATCACCAAGATCTGAGTATGTTTCAGGTAATTCTGATAACATAGTCAACTCTATCTAACAATGGCAAACAGCATTAGTCAATGAATTAGATCTTTAAAGTGCTTTTCTGGAACTCATTCACAATTTTACAGCATGACCTTGAGCTTAGGTAATAACATATTCTGTCTTTACTGTTGCTGTGAAGATCGAATGTATCAGTTTAAATGAACATGTTCTGTAAACCAGGAGGCTACAGATACATGTAGGCTGTCATTAAGATTAATCATTATGGCTCGGCGCCTGTGGCTCAATCAGCTAAGGGGCCAGCCACGTACACCTAAGGTGGCGGGTTCGAATTCCCAGCCTGGGCCCGCCAAACAACAATGATGGCTGCAACCAAAAAATGGCCGGGCATTGTGGCGGGTGCCTGTGGTCCCAGCTACTTGGGAGGTGGAGGCAGGAAACTCGCTTGAGCCCAGGAGTTGGAGGTTGCTATGAGCTGTGATGCCATGGCACTCTACCCAGGGGGATAGCTTGAGGCTCCGTCTCAGAAAAAAAAAAAAAAAAGACTGGGAGTTGGAGTCTTCTTGCACTTGCTTTCCAATACCACTCTCAAGTCATTACTCCTCTGTCTGCTGCTCCTCTAAGGCTTATGTTATGTGTTCATCCTACTCCCAACCTGATGAACACTTTCTGTTTATATTTATTTATTTATTGAGACAGAGTCTCACTACATTGCCCTCCATAGAGTGCTGTGGCATCCCAGCTCACAGAAACCTCAGACTCTTGGGCTCAAGCGATTGTCTTGCCTCAGCCTCCCAAGTAGCTGGGACTACAGGTGCCTGCCACAGCACCCTACTATTTTTAGAGACAAGGCCTTGCTCTAGCTCAGGCTGGTCTTGTACCTGTGAGCAGGCAATCCACCCTCCTTGGCCTCCCAGAATGCTGGGACTATAGGCGTGAGCCACTGCGGCCAGCCCAGCTGAAACTTTCTTTTTTTTTTTTTTTTGAGACAGAGCCTCAAGCTATCACCCTGGGTAGAGTGCCATGGCATCACAGCTCATAGCAACCCTCCAACTCCTGGGCTCAAGCAAGTCTCCTGCCTCTGCCTCCCAAGTAGCTGGGACCACAGGCGCCCGCCACAACGCCC